>PVKE010050796.1:0-10838 GCA_004027555.1 Craseonycteris thonglongyai
GATATAAGGTGATGGAAGGGGAACTGATACTGAGTGATGGGCACATAATACGATGCATGAATGATGTGAGGTGGACTTGTACATCTGTAAACTGTCTAATTGTTACCAACCAATGTAACCTCATCAAATTTAACAATAAATTAAAAAAAAAAAACAAAAACAAACAAACAAAAAAAAAAAACTAGAGTGGTTTCTAACACTGTAAGCTCCCTCTTTATTTTGAATGTTCCTGGGAACAAACTATAGATGGGGAGAATTATATACACGCTTGGTTTTCTTTGATAAGAAGCATTCCCTAATGTTCTTTTGTAACAGGGAGAAAGAAATACAGTTAAAGATGCTCTTTCTTAATTTATTCAATATAGTTTACACTCATAGACTAATTTTTTGGCAAAAAAAAAAAATCGCAAGATTTATTTTTTTCAAAAAGCAAGTTTAGATAAGTCCTTCATTTTATATTCTGTGTTTACAGTCTGTTTTTCCTTTTTATACCTGAGTTGAAGGAACGTAGCCTGGAGAAAATGAGAAGAGAAGCCTGAAATTTCTCACAATATGGGCTACTATTTCTGGTATTCAGCTCTCCCGTGTCAGGAAGAGAATCAGAGAATCTGACCAAATCAGATTTTATTAATAGTCCACAAATTCATGGTAGAATAAAGCATATCTTTGGATATGCTATAAACAATAGCAGCAACAGCAATAATAGTAACAACAGCAATGACAAAGCAAGTGGTATCCCACAGGAGGAAGCACTTGGGGCCTAGAGTTAAGGAAGGGTTCTGTTCCTACCTCTTTGGCTTGTTAGCTGTCTTACCTTTGGTTAATATACTGAGCTTCTCTGGGGTTCTATGAATACACAATGGGAATATTAACATCTGCCTTATAGGTTAGTTGTGCAAATTAAATGAGGTCATGTATGGAAAGTAACTGGCTTTCTGGCGTTGATGTAACAGTCATTGTTATTACATCATCTTAATAGAGAAGTCATTCCAAGGGCGACCCGGGTTGAAAGAGCAGATGTTTATTTAAATCTATGCATTGGGCACTCATTCTGCACAGACTGGGGACAGCATACAACTGTCAACTCAAGGGGAGTCTTTTACTCAAACTAGCTTTATAAAACTGCTAAAATAACTGATTGAACAATCAAACAATTGATCTAAGAGACCCTAATGGAGTCCTCTTAGGAATCTCTATACCCAAGATAGTTCATGTTCCGTGATAGGTTGCTGCTTTAAATAACAGTATAGCTTTCTTACTTTATGACATAGGAAATTCTGAAATTTCTTGGTAATAAATTATATTCTATATCCGTGATTTGGTGACTCAACAAAATTCGATTTGGAAGGAAATTTTGAGCACCTGTCGCCTCAGTTGGATTCATTGTCAGTGAGACACAGTGAGGCAGAAGTGACTTCTCCAGGTTTGAAGGCTAGTTAGTGGTGGAGCCAGAGCTAAACTGAAGTTTTAATGTTAATGTA
Source organism: Craseonycteris thonglongyai (assembly GCA_004027555.1). Classification (NCBI taxonomy): domain Eukaryota; kingdom Metazoa; phylum Chordata; class Mammalia; order Chiroptera; family Craseonycteridae; genus Craseonycteris; species Craseonycteris thonglongyai. The sequence continues at coordinate 1,482 of PVKE010050796.1, forward strand.
ATGTTCTCTCCACCACTCCTTTCAAGATGATGGGGCACCCATTTACACCTTGCTACAGAAATTGGGATTAAAAGTATGTAAGATTTGTGTTTAACATATACATACCTGATAGGCTTCTACTACCAAATTGTTGAGGTTTGCAGCCTTTGATTCTATTTCACCAGCAATGGTGCCAGGTAAGAGGGGTAGAAGGTCCTAGAAAAATATGCCAACAATATTTACTTAATGGCAATCATATATAATATAGTATGTATTTATTATATGGTTTAGCAGTCAACAGATATTAAAAATTCTGGTAGTTATCAGTGGAAAATGACAGTACATGCATCAAAAAATATAAGAAAAATATAAGCAACCTAGTAGGGCAGGCAAAACATACGCCTGAAATGGTAGTGTGTGTTTATGTGTGTGTGTGTGCATGCACAAATTATATGCAGACCTAAAATCCCAATCAAAGTACAGATCAACATTTCCCAAAGTATCTCCCATGGAACGTAGTCTCAATAGATTTTTAAGCATGAAAATGCTGTAAGGGCACATGAATTTGGGATGTTCCACATATGGTTTCCCCTACTTAGAGCCTCAAAATGGACACTTGCAATCAAAGGTTGAGAGAAGTCCTGCAATTCAGAAATAATTTAGCATTATTTGATGCAGCACTTCCCAACATTTAAAAAATTAAATTACAAAACTCTTCACTCATATAAACGTCTTGCAGAATGACTGTTTCATGGACTGAACTTTGTTACTTGTTGGTCCAGATTGGAGAACAAAAATCACAGTCACAGTGGAAGCTTCATGGAGTGTGTGTTTTTGATGAATGGTATGGAATAATTAAAGATATATTTCTATTAAGCAAAGAATTAGCAAAGGTTAAAGGTTTATCTGAGTTGCAGATGAAGTAAGAACAGAGAAGAAACCAGTTTGACTGGAGTGGAATGTGCATATTTATAAGGAAACAGATTATGAAAAGTCCTGAAATCTACTTATACACTCATTTTATCATTGAAAGCTATCATTAATTTCTTGCTGTCTACCAGATGATACTTAGGCAATAGCAACTTGGTATCTCAGGTAATAGAAAAAATGGATTACTTATGGATTTTTAAAAAAATATTAATTATATTGTTTTGACAGAGAGAGACAGAGAAAAGGGGGAGGGCCCAAGCAGTTTCCATAGTTGTATGTCATGAGTTTTTACACAGTTTAATTCCATACAGGGGGCCGGGAAGGGCGGGAACTGGGACAGAGGCCTCCCATATGAGAGGACCCCTCCCCCACTTCCCGCCTTGAGCAAGAAGCCGAACTGGGGACCTCTCATATAGGAAGCTCGCCCCAGTGAGAACTTAACTGGGGGCCTCCCGCATGGGAAGCACACCCCAGTTCAGCATAATGGGTCCACATGGGCCGGGTCTGGGACTCTATCCTCAGACCCTGGGGCTGCAAGGCAAGCGCTTAACCGGCTGAGCCATGTTGGCATCCCCTAGTTATGGATTTTAAAAAGCCATTTATCTAACCTTTGTTGAGCACCTGTTGTGTACCACTTTGGAGACACTAAATGGCTAGGTCGCATCTTTAAGGATCTCACAGGTAGATACGTATAAGTAAATGACAATTTCAAAAAACAACGTGTCTTAAAGGATGAGTAAGTTAGCCAAGTAATGAGGGAGAAGGGCTTCCAGGCATGGTGGGTATGTAGCAAGAACACTGGCACAAGGGAGAGAAAGAGCCTGCTGAATGGTATGCACAGGAAAATTAGAAGCATGGCTAGAAGGGCAACTGTAAAGCGGTAATAGCGGCGAATGAGGCCAGAGAGGCAAGCAGGGACCAGATGGTCTCTTAAGTCACATTCGAGACTTGATCCTCCAAACCAGAGGGAACTACAGGAATATTTTCCTCTCAGGAGTACTGTGGTCATACTTGGGATTTAACTCGCTCTTCTTGTTGTCCTGTGGTGGATTTGGAAGATGTGTTCTGTGGCTGTTGACTGATAAAAAAGTCTGCAGGTAAGATGAGTGTGAAAGTATACACAGGCCTCATAGCAGGGCTTGCCACGTTTTCAGAACCTGTTAATTCTTACTTTGCACACAGTTTAGTTAATTAAGCCTGCCTGGTTTTATGGTTTCTCAGTCAGGGAAGTTATTTTCTCTAGAGCAGGGAGAAACTGCTATAGCCAATGACTCCATCAGGAAATAATAAATAGCAGGGAAAGAGGAAGCAAGAGCAATAGAAACAACATAAGGAATATAGTCACTAATAGTATAGGAAGTATGTCTAGTGCCAGATGGGTAACAGATTTATTGGGGAGATCACTTCATAAAGTATATAAATGTCTAATCACTATGTTGTACATCTGAAACTATATAATATTATATATCAATTATAACTGAAAAACAAATTAACTCCTCTCTCCAAAAAAAGCTGTACAATGACTTGAAATTCAGCTAGTAGGCTTAAAGGTTAAGAGCACAGGATTTAGGCTATTACAAAAGTTTGGGCAAGGATATAAAGCTCCCTAAATGTGTTTCCTCATCTTTTAAAAATGGGTGTATTAGTTATACTGCCCTTACTGTTATGAGTTGTTAAGAGTATTAAGTGAGTTAATAAACGCAGTGCCTGACAATAGTAAATACTCAGTAAATGGAAGCTGTAACTGTTGTTAATGATGTAGTTTGGGCAATTGATTTGAGCCAGAGCCCTACTTCTGTGGATATTAACTGTTGTTACATTAAAAAGGGGTTCCATGGTATATAAATTTGGGAAAAGAGTAAAATAAATAAAGGTTCACTATAGATTTCTAAGGGAAGAAGTGATGTGATTCAAGGCAATAAATACAGTAGTTGGGTATTAGGGAAGCTGGTAGAGGGCATTCCAGCTCTGTGGCAAATGCAAATGGGTTCAAGTATTTGCTGAAGATAAGTGAAAATGTAGTTTTTCTGAAGTATTAAAAAATAAGTAAAGGACATTGGGAGTAGAACGAAGAAGCAAAGATGATAAAATGAGGAAGACGCATGGAAAAACATGTGCAATGAAAATTTTAAGATATTATAGCACCCACCACATAGCACCATGGAAATGAAGAAGAGTTTCCCAGAGAAAAGAACCAAAAAGACTGCAAAAAGAAAGCTATAGCAAGGCCACAGAAGAGCAGTTCTGTGTAGGAGGAGGAGGGAGTCCCATGGCACGTCTAGAGTGGCATAGCTGCTAAATATCTATTCTGTTTGTAGATCTCACCTGGCGTGAAGGATTCTGGACGTAACCAAGATTATTCTTATGTAGGAAGGCTTTGACTGGGTCAGCCACTTCCATGGTTCCTCTTGCTCCTTTATTGCATGACCTTGACCAAATGTAGGTATGCTAGTACTATTGAAGGCTAAGCTGATACTCCCCAACTTAACATAAGAATATGCCCAAGGACGAGAACATAAGCAGGATTCAGGACCTGAATGGTATAGTTGGAGTACAAACTACTGTCCACCTGGTAGGTCCTTTACATTAATATCATAGTCAGTACCACCCTCAGTATCAGTGCTCATACTTGGTTCTAGATAGAATTTATACTTAAGCACCAACTTAAGACACTGTGTAGTATACATTAGTCAATACAGTATTAAATTTAGATTGTACAAACCCTTACCTGGGGTTCTAACTTCAACTACCAAGGCAGACATTTTAAATTTCTGTATTTGGGGAATAAACATACCTTATACCAATGAAACTGTTTCCCTTGAACTGCAAAGATGACATTAATGTTGTTGTCTATTAATTTTTCTGAAAGTTGACCTAGTGAGGGATGTTCCTGTTAATGGATAATAAAATAAAGAAGGGAGTGAAATTTAGTAGCATGATCCCACACATATTCAAACATTCCTTATGAGGGAAACCATATGACTAACATAAAAATGTATTTTATTAGGAATGGTTATAGTTTTACTAGAGGTATTTAAATTCTTTAAAAAAATAAGATCAATATCAATGTAGTAAGGATGTTTTATAGACAAAAATTCCATGAAAACCTACAGTTCAGAAAAATGAAGAGGACTGAATTTAACATAGTGCAAAGAATGTTCAGAACCTCTTTAGGTTAATACTGGATTCAAAGTGATATGATTGAAAGATAATTTAATATTCAGAAACAGACACATTAGTGACAATAACATTATGAGGCAAAATTCAGTAAAAAGTGTTGAAATGCAAATATATGAGTATGCATATACATACACAGATATACACACATATACATATCTAGTTGATATATAACGTGACATAGTATAATCTCTATTCAAAAGCAGAAAACCCTGTACTCAAATCCTAGGTTGTCACTTTATGATAAAAATTCTATCTCAGGTCCATGCTCTGTAACATATGAATTGTTATTTGCTTTTCTTGATTGCTGGCAAGATGAAAAGATAACAATAATATGTGAATTATTTAGTGTAGTTTCTTATATAAAGTATCATGGTTTTTATTACTGTTTCCAGCAGCTTATAAAAGGTTCCATGTCTCTCAATTTACTACCTTTTTGTCAGATATGTTATGAATTTGTTTTACTTTCAGAAATAAAACTTATGAAGAGCCAACTGTGACATTCTTGTGGTAGTGAGAAAGCTTGGGATGGGTAGAAGGGGAATAAAATTTAGTTTAGTAAATATGAGAAATCTGATAACTATGGAGATTGTTATATCTAAAGTTATATAGTTAGATATTGTACTTGATATTTTTTCTTTTCATAAATGTTCTTTTTTAACAACTTCATATTAGACTCCTCTCAGAAACGTCAAAGTCTATCTACAGTGGTCCCCAGCTGTTCATAGGTGCCTAGTTGCATTAGCCAAGGATCATGTGACCTAATTAGTATCATGTGATTCATGTTCAAATTAAGCTATAGTTTTACTCTCCCTTTTACCTCACAATGCTGGTTGTGTTTTCTTAAGGGAAAGTTTTGCTAAACCATCTTGGTTAATATTTCTGTATTTGGGCAAATACGTGACCTTACTAAGAGAACTAATTTTACTAATTTTGCTCATAGCCTAAGTTCTGTGACCTACATATTAAACTTATATAGACAGACATAAGAGATATCCTTGTGCTTAAAAATACGATCACTAACATGAGTAACTGCTATGATCTAAATATTTGTGTCCCTCTCCCCAAATTCATATGTTGAAATCCTAACCCCCACTGTGATGGTATTAGGAGGTGGGCCTTTGGGAGATGATAAGTTCATGAAGGTGGAGCCCTCACAAATGGGTTCAGTTCCTTATAGAAGAGAAGCGGAGGGAAAAGCTCCATCATGTAAGGTTACAGCTAGAAAGTGCTGTCTGTGAAACGGAAAGGGGGCCCTCACCACACCCTGAATCTGCTGCTGTTGTGGTCTTGGTCTCCCAGCCTCCAAAACTGTGATCAATACACTTCTGTTGTTTATAAGCCACCCAGCTTATGGGTTTTGTTACAGCAGCCCAGATGGGCAAAGATAATTACCATAACAAATATGCTTTTATTTTTATATAATCTGTAATTGCTGTGGTAGGAGCAAATCAAATTTTCATGAACTGCATTTAAATATATGAAACCAATTTATAAAGAGATTTAAAAAGTATTACCACATGGACTTTCATAAAAACATTCTGCTCAGAACAACTCTTAAAATATGATTTTAAAGTAATAGAAAAATAATACCCCAAATATAAAATTTACCAGATAAATTCTTATTCCTTGTTCCTAAGAGTATGTATACTTTAAAAATAGATTTATGACAGCTTGCATAATGCTAGTAGTTTAAAGAGAATATGTAAAGGAAGGTTATGTGTAGCTACCCTGGGAATATTTACTTTTTTTTTTTAAAGATTTATTTTTATTGTTTTTGACAGTGAGAGAGAGAGAGAGAGAGAGACAGAGACAGAGAGAAGGGGGAGGGCCCAGAACAGTCTCCATAGTTGCACATCATTGGTTTTTCCACATAGTTTCATTCCACAGGTGGGCACGGGGTTGCACAGAGCAGGAACTGGGCTGGGGTCTTGCCCCGGTGAGAACTGAACTGGGGGCACTCCCCAGTTCAGCATATGGGTCCGCATGGCTGGGGCCGGGATTCGATCCTCAGTCCCCGGAGCTGCAAAGTGAGCGCCTAACTAACCCACTGAGCCATCCCGGCTTCCCAGAGTATTTTCTTAATACCAACAGCTACATCAAATATTTTTGCTTTAACAAAAAAATCACAGTTTGCCAAGCATTCCCCTTTCTTAATTTTTAAAGTTATTCACATCTTAAGGAAAAATTAATTCATATGTTTTTAACCAGCTAATAGTTACCACACATAAAATCAATATTTAAAGAATAGTCCAAAATGTAAGCGGTTTTCGAAGGCTTCTTAATCTCCCCTTTCAAAAACAGGAAGTCACATTGACCAAAAATACACAAAATTTAAATCTAGAAAGTTCTAGTTTGGTCAGACTCATTAAAAAGGTCAGTTGGATTTTAAATCTTAAAAAAAAAACCACATTTTTTTTGAACCCTAGAAAGAAATTTGTTTTAAAAGAAAGTTCCAAGTATCTTGACACAGATTAGTTAAAATTACAAATGTGTAACAGATGTTTAAATGAACCACTATTGTCAGGAGAGCCGTGGATTAATGGCCCCTGTTGAAACCCCTTCCCCTCTTCTTCACAAAGCTTGAGGTATTTTATCTTTTATGTCTTATATTTCACCAGCAGGAACACTCCCTCTCAGCCAGCTGTTCTGGTGACGTCACCTCTAACTCCCTCTCTGTCTAACCCATCACATACTGTTTCTTCAAACTGAAAATAATGAACAGAGATAGCAGGCATTTCAGGGAGAAGGAAAAGCAAAGTGCCAAGACAGCTTCTAAGTAATTAAGGGCAAAGGGATTCCTTTCACATTTTTCTTCTTCACCATCGCCTTCTCTGTGACTTACCGTACAGGAAATAACTTATGAATGTCAGACAGGGAGAGGAGGTAAGATTCACTGAAAGTAATGTCGGTTAAAGACAGAACGGTGTAGAGGAGTATGGGAGAATTTCAATATTGTGCCTAGGTAGTGGCAAAAAAGGAAGCATTTAAGAATCTTGTCATAAAAGTGAGATTTACACTAAATTTCTTTGTATGATAATACAGAATTTGTAGTATTGAATATCATAATAAGATATGAAAAGAAACCCCAGTGTCTTGGTTAAATAAAGTACTCAATTATCTGGATTATTTTTTTACAGTTCACTTTTTTAGAGGAAAGGGACAAATAACATGAAAGCAATCTCATAGCAGAGATATATTTAGAGCTGAAGACTTCACATTTTGTGTTGTCAGTCCCCATCTATCCCAACAGCCTATTTTTGCACAAACCAGGGATTCTCATCAGTGACACTCCTTACATTTTGGGTCAGGTATTCTGTGCTGTGGATAGGGCCTGACCTGTACAGTGGAGGATATTTAGCAACATCCTGGCCTCTATCTACCAGATGCCAGTATCTCCCTCTGCCCCCAGTTATAACAGCCAAAATGTCTTTGGACATTGAAATATCCTCTGGGGACAAAATCGCTCCAGTTGAGAACCATACCAAGAGCAGGGCCTCTGGAAACTGAACACTTGTGCTCTCGCTTCCTGGCTCTTCAGTGAGACGTTACTAGCTATGTAGCTGTCTTAATCTCTCTGCAATCCAGTTTCCATATGTGTAATATAAGTATATATCCTCGTATCTATCTCTCAGCCTTACGGTGGCTGTTAAATGGGTTACAGTAAGTAAAGGTTTTTACTTACTGATCTATAATCATTAAGCCCAGGTTAGTAGTGAGTAGGGATTCATGTCCTGATGTCACACTGCTTGGCAGTTACCACAGACAATACTATTAATACGTGTGGCTGTGTGATCACACACAGGTTCCTATTCCTTTTAGTGTCTCTATTTTCTCACTTATAAAATGGAGGTAACTGCACTATTTATACCTCACTGGGATGTTGGTTAGTGTTTTGTAAACGTGAGGGACAAACAGCACAGGACTGCCTAACGAAAGACAGTTTTCAATAAAAGACTGTTTAATAAAAGACAATTGGAGGTCACTACTAATGGCTAGATGGTGGGCTCTTGGATACACTTTGTGTGACTTGCCTCATTTATGTAGCCTTCCTGCCTGAACCCCTAAAGTGGTTTAGTTTGTAGCTCTGGCCCAACACAGGATCAACTGTAAACATGATATCCTAGTTACTAACGTGAGGGGCATGGAGTAATAATTTTTGTAAGCTTTCCAATGGTAATAAAAAGCTTTGTGCTTAAATACGAACGAAGTGAAACATATACTTGAATTGGAACATTATTTTTCCTAAATATTTTCATCAAATTTTGTTTTCATTGTGCCACTTTTTTTCTCATCAGCCATGACGTAAGTTGTGCTGGGTTCCTCTGAGCCAGGCCCAGGTGATTCCGTGTGCAGCCTTTGCTTTCAATTTAAAAGAAAAAGCAAATTAAATATTGTTTGCAGAGATCATTTCCTGGCCATTTTACCGCTACCATGAGAAGCATTTAAATGAGGTCTGTTCTAAAGTTATTGAAGTCATTATTGTTCTCACAGCATTTACAATTGAAAACAGATAGTTCAGAAAGCAGTAAGCTGCCATCAGGCATTTAGTTAGTTTTAACTGTTGTAACAATATTAAAAAAACAAACAAAAACAATTGCACATGGGTTTAAACTTTTTAGGTATATGCTACCTGGGTGACATTTCCTATACTGTCTTAACTGGGCATGTTTATAAAACACAAAGGTGCTAACACTCTAAATGGATCTTATCTCTTTAATTAATTTAAAAAGTTATATTTTTTATTCAGTGATAAGTAGAGAAAAACAACATAAGATTTGTGAAATAAGATGAAAATTTTTATTATAGTCTTTACTGCAGCCATATTAGAATTACCAATAGTAATCTCAAAATTGCAAATTAGCAATTTCCATGAGACAAAATAAATATTAATCTTACTCTTTTTTTCCTTAAAGTAATAGTTTTAGTTTAATGGGCTCAGATTTGACTTTAAACAGCTATTTTGCTATTAAGCCTCAGTCTATGATAAAAGGTAGAAGATTTGGGGTTATTATAGATCTTTTCTTTTTCATTAGCTGTAGTAATTGGTATTGAGCAAAATTAGGAATACTGTATAAAATTGGGCTTAGGAAGTACTGTATATCTTTTTCAAGTGTTTAAAACATTTAGAATAAGAATTATTTTTAGAAGAAGCTTAAGAGTTGAATATGCTTAAAAATATATATATTTTAAAGTTTTTATTTATTTATTAATTTTTTGACAGAGAGAGAGAGAGAGAGAGAGAGAGAGAGAGAGATACAGAGACAGAGA
>PVKE010050797.1:0-10838 GCA_004027555.1 Craseonycteris thonglongyai
AAAAAAATAAAAGATTAAGAAACAAAAGAATTGCTGGAATATATTGCAAGATTTGTTTTTTAATCATTTATAGTTATTTCTAAAAAGAATCTAAAACCAGTAATTTTATTTGCTTATAGAAAATACATTCACTGTTAGAATATAATACAAATCATACTCAACAGGGTCCCCAGCAAAAGACTGATAAGGTATTACTTATGAAGCCCCACTTTCAATAGAACATTCTAGTTTTCTAGATCACATTATTTGCTGTATTTCCAAGACCAAGTAAAACAGCATTACCTCCATTTCACCAAAGAAGGTCTAATAATGATTAACATTAAATGTTTTAAATATATATATTTTAATAAAGTTTTCTTGACAAATTATATATATATATATATATATATATATATCAAATTAAAAAGGAAATACCCCAGACTTCTTCAAATATAGCTTTAACAACAGAAGATGTTGCACTCCTCCTGTCCCCACACTACAGAACCAACCAGGTAGCCATGCTATCAATTTCTGAAATGTCTTTTGAATCCAGCCTTCTATTCTAAACGCCAGAATTTTACAAACCTGTCTCCCTGCTTCCTGTCTTTCCTTCCACTCAACTTTCTACATTGTTACTAGGGTTATCTCTCTAAAACCTACCTCACCGGTATTATCCTCATAAAGATCACCAAGGTTCTCCTCCTACCTACAGAATAAAGCCCAAACTTGATCTTGGGTGTGGCATTCGGGCCCTATTCCATCTGGTCCAAACTTTAGCAAAGTCAAATTCATTGTGTTATGATGTTAATGTGTCCATACTTTAAGTTTACAATTTCGAGACAGACACTTACCCTCTTTCATGCCAGATACTGCAGGTTGCAAACCCAATATCCAGTCTTTCCTCATTCTTTACAAAGAGAACTTAGATTTTGTTCAGGGCCCTAAATGGGGTCAGCTTTAAAATCCATATTTTCCTAGTCTGCCTTGCAGAGAGCAGTGGCTGCTGGGACAGTTCTGGCCAATGCAATATAAATGTAAGTTGCTAAATGGGCTTCTAACAAAGGTCCTTAAAACCAGTCTGTATCAACTAGTTTGCACCTTTTGTCCTTTATCCTTGTACCTCCCCTTCTTCTCATCTGCAACTAAGACAAATGGTTGGGAAGAGGAGCACCCATCTTGTGATGACTGAACCACCACATGATCCACTACAAGTGGCTAAGCAGAAATATAAGAGTCTGGGTCCTATTGGCAGATAGAAGTACCCCACAGCCCTGTCCTGCCTACCATGGGCCTGTTAGTACCTGAGAAAAATAAAACATCTATTTGGCTGAGCACTAACATCTAGTTATAACCAAACACAATCTTACCTAATACCCAGTACCAAATTAAACCTATTTCATTTTTAAAAGAAAAGATAAAGCCCAGACTAATTCTGTTTTAATTACCTACCAAATAGCACTGTCATGATAGAACACAGAGTTCACTTATTACAAAACTATTAAGCCATGAGCATAGCATGAACACACGGAACGTAAAATCAGGTTTTTACAGAATCCTGGAAACCAACAGAAAACCACTAAGCAAGATCATCAAAGACTATACTACATGACTGGGGTCGGATATTCCTGGAGACCTTTACACAGTAGTCTCCCATTTATCCGTGGTTTCACATTTCACAGTTTCAGTTACCCACTGTCAACCACTGTCTGAAAATATATGAGAGATTCCAGAAATAAATCATTCCTAAGTTTTAAATTGCATGCCATTCTAAGTAGCGTGATGAAATCTCTCCGACCCTGCTCTGTCCTGACCTGGATGTGAAGCCTTGTTTTTGTATCACATCCACGCCATACGCACTACCCACCTGTTAGTCACTTAGATCAATTGTCAAAGTATCACAGTGCTTATGTTCAAGCAACCCTAATTTTACTTAGTAATGGCCCCCAAAACACAAGAGTAGTGATGCTGGCAATTCGGATATACTAAAAAGCCATATTGTGTATCTACAGTATCTGACCAAGTTCGCGAACTCATCCTAGAAAAAGTGGTACATCCTCATATTTATAGGAAAAACCCCAGCACAGTAGACTCTCAGTTAACCAGCACCCACAGGGATTGGTAGATGCTGGCTAAATGTAGTTTCTGGTTGTCTGAGAGTTACTATTAAAAATGGGACTACCTGGGGAAGCCGGGATGGCTCAGTGGGTTAAGTGTTCACTTTGCAGCCCCGGGGACCGAGGACTGAATCCTGGTCCTGGCCTGTGCAGACTCATATGCTGAACTGGGGAGTGCCTCCAGTTCAGCTCTCACTGGGATGAGATCCTGGCCCAGTTCCTGCCCTGTGCAGCCCCACACCCACCTGTGAAATGAAACTGTGGAAAAACCGATGATGTGCAACTATGGAGATTGGTCTGGGCCCTCCCCCTTCTCTCTGTCTCTGTATCTCTCCCTTTCTCTCTCTGTCAAAAACAATAAAAATAAATCTTAAAAAAAAATAGGCCTACCTAATATTAATATTATACCCCATACTATACCATACCATAAATTCTGTATTGCCTTGATATTAATATTGAAATATAGTAATTTAAAGCAAATTAAGACAAAGACAAATTTAATCTAACACAATTTTATTATAAAAACAGCTTTGTGAATGCAGTGTGCAATTTTAATGGGCAGTCAATAAACTTTTCAACTTAATGAACTTCACTAACAATTTTTCTATCTTCAAGTAACAGAAAACAAACACACATACACACTTAAAACGTAAAACTGTTACAGTAGGGGTAGCGAGTTCACTGGGTAGACACTGCATCAGGATCATCAGGATCTGATGATGTAGGTAGGACAGGATCAGGAGAAATGAATGTGGATGGTTTTGGATCTACACCAGTAGATGATACTGCACTGACAAATTTGCATGAAATGTTTATCAGCTTTGCTTTGAGGTCCTATGCCTCTCACACAAAGTCAAGTTTTGCATGATGTGCAGCTGCACACCAAGTCTAAACTTAAATTTATTTCCAATAGAAATTGATTTTATTTTAATTTTTATTTGAAGTATTATATCTTCCTCTTTTTTTTTTTTTTTTTTTTGCCAGGCGCTCAAGAGCACTGGTTGCCTGAGTTCCAGTTAACAGAGAGTCTACTGTATATATAGGGTTCAGTACTACCCATGGTTTAGGGCATCCACTGGAGGTTGTAGAACATAGCCCCAAAAACATAAGGGGAGACTACTGTACTCCAATATTCAACTGGCACCAGAGTTGGTTTACAAGAAATAAAGACAGGATTTTTACTAATTACATATTTGGTAGACCATGAAACTGAACTGAAAATGAAAACAGCAGTTGGAGCAGTTTTCAGTTTCTTTTGTCACTATGCACATAAGCAGAATTATATAGCCCTACTGAGAGAAGGGACTAAGGTAATTACTCAAAGTTTTTGTGAAAAAACAGAAAATTTTGACTTTTTTCTAATTAAGGAGGATTTTCTAGTAGCATTAGACAAGTAACAAATCTGTGATTCAACTTTCATAAATAATAATAATGAAACATTTTTTACAGTTGTCTGGGGACAACTAACTTCCAGGTCAATGGAAAAATATCCATTTTGTTGGACCGAAATAATTTAACACCTTATTAAGTCGAAAAATATAGAATAAAATCTACTGGTTTCACATTCATGATCTCATTTTTACACTTAACATATTTTCTAAAGTAACAATGGGTTAAGAATATAAAATTTTCTAGTGACAGACTCAAACAGCAGAATTTCATAGTTTAAAGTGACAGCTAATTAATTTTAATAATAATACATAATAGTTAATTATAATAGCACATGGCTAAGTTTTCTTATATTGACAAGAAAAACAAGAGGGACCATTCTGTATCTTCCATGCTAATCTACAACAATATTTTTTATAGTCCATGAAAAATATGCTGGGTAATTTACTATACACTTAAAAGAAAGCCACTAACCTTGGGTATTTCTATCATAAACAGTAACTAAGGAATATGTTTCATTCAAAAATTAATACCTTTATTCACCCTGATTATGGTATAAGTTGAATATGTTTTTTATATCAGATGCCCTGAATATTCTAGTTACAATTATATAAGTTAAAGGACTAGAATGTGAATCAGAACAGTGTACTCTTCTTTGCAGCAAATAGTTCTTCCTGTGTCATTCTAATTCAACAAACAGTTGCCTATTTCCCCTCAGAAGTATGGGACCAAAGCAAGACACAAGAATAGACCACACCATAAATAATTATGCCTCACTTGCCACTACTCTTGTTTTTCTACAGAGAACTGAGTTTGAAGTCCTTCCAAGGCCATATGAGGACTAAGTCTAACAAAACTCTCGCCTTCTGAACCTAATAATCCTAAATGCTAACATTATTGATTATTATAATTCTACACTTCTGTCAAAAGACAGATTTTGAATGTGTTCCTGCTGACTCTACCACTTACACTATTCAACAGCTGGGGCATATGATAACTTGGCAATCTGATAATACTCTAGCTGAATGCAAACTCATTCTGTAACCAAGAAACTTTGTTAGAAATAATCAAAATAACCTCTCTCAAGTTCAAATAGGAACTTGTAAAATGTTTTGAACAATGCATGATTTCAGAAAATGAGTAACTGTATTTTGAAAATTTAGTGAACTGACACTCCCTATTCAAAGCCTACAATTCTTTTCTGATTAGATCAGCCCCCATAGCAAGTCATCAGGACAATAAGCACTGTAGTGAGGTCATCGTATTGGATACTGATGGGAAATCACAACTGGCTTCAAAACACATCAGGAAACAATGAGTTTTCCAGGTCTCCAGTTTTTCATGTAGTACACTGGCCAATACTCTTACTTTCCCTTCCAAAACTAAATGGAACATAGAACATCTATAAAGCTAAGTACAAATTGATGACCTAAGCATTTTTAAACCACAAAGAAAATGAAGAACCCTCTCTTTTTCAGCAAAATCTTAGACTGTATGTTTGAAAAAGTACATGTTTAAGTGCAATATCCATCACTAGGTTATAATTAAAATAAAATGTAGTAAAAACTGCAATAGCCTGCACATCTTTAATTGCCTTTTATTTCCAAAAACAAATATTTTAAATAATGTCTGCTTCCTCAGGACAAGTCAAATCAGCACTTCAGTTATTTCTGTTTTCAAAGTCAACTGAAATCACCCATGTATGTGTCACCAAAGTAAGACTTGATGGGACCTAAATTCATACCGCTACAATTTTTTACAAATATAAAATGTATATACTTTAGAACTTTCAGACTTTTTTCTTTCTGACTTTACAGAACACCGGTACATGGCTTCAATAAGGTTTACACGTCTATATTGGTATTTCTCATCTGTAAAGTTCTGGATACAACTGACTAAAAACCACATTTTAAAATGGAAAGACAGATGTAAACATGAGTATCTTACACATGCACGCACACATGCACGCACACACACACATATAGTGCTTCAGCCTATAGGATCACTGAACTTGCTCAGTGGCAGTATTATACACAAAAAGGGTCTTGGCACAAAGGAATTCTGATTGTGTTTACAAAATTCTACGTTGATTAAAATAATGTCAGTATTAAAATATGTTCTAGAAAGACATAAAAATTATTTGGGGTGAATTCTGAGCTTTTGCAGACTTGACATTTCATTATTTTGTTCTGGATTTTATATTTTTACTTTCTAATAATAGAATCCATGCATGCACTTTTAACTATATAATCCCTATTCAATTTACAGAAATGGAGTTTCTTAAACCCACAGCAAATATTCAAAATGCAAAACCATTTGAATTCAACCTATGGAATAGGGTACTATTCACTATTAATACATTAAGGCTCTGTGAGCTGTCCTTGGGTGGGGAGTGCTTTAGGAGCCACAGTAAGGATATCATCTGTACACAATGAAAAATAATTTCCAGAGACAAAAAGACCCTTTAAGATGAGAAGGTGCACTTTGTCTAGTACTATATTTAACCATAAAGTCAAAGTAAACACCATACTAACTTGTCTGTTTGGCATAGATTTTCCAGAACACAAAGAAGAGGCAGAAAAACATGTCAAAATACACTTTTACATCTAAATTTACAACAGACTCACTAAAGTCTTACATCCATCACACTATCAAATAATCTTTATGATACATAATAGATTATATATATAGTCACAATCCATAAACTTTTTCCAAAAAAGATCATTTTAAGAAAAACCATTTGCTGATGCTCTCAGTGGTGAAAGAGCCCATTTAGGAACCCAAGAACCTTTCCTATAGGGTTAACCAATACCTTATGTGAATCGACAGTAACAATGCCTTAGTAATCCCATGGAGAATTATTAGGTATCCACCCTTCCAAGAAGAATTATGATTATGCGTAGTGCTTAAGAGCTTTTACAAGGGAGAGAAAACGCAATGTGCTTCTTGGAAAGAATCCCTAAATCCCTTCCCCCCACTCCACCACCCATCCAAGGGCGTCTCCGGACCGTTGCCCACCCCACAACCCTCCCAGCACTGGGGGTACTGAATCCCATCCCAAAAATCCTGGTCCATTCCCAAGACTGGTCCAGACACCTGTTTACTCGTGCCCAAGCACAGATGACTCTGGTTAAGCAAAGGTAACGGTTACCCCGCCGGTCCGTGCCAAGCCCCGAAGACCGAGCGCGGGGAACCACATACCTTTGTACCTCTCCAGGACATCCTCGTAGGCCTGGAGGTACTCCTGCTCCTCCGCGTACAGGTAAGCAGCTGGGGAGAGGTACCCCGCCATGCTGAAGTTTATCTAAGCGATGATGACTGGTCAATTCCCCTCTCCCCCTCGAAACCCCGGACAGTATCGTAGTCAGCTAGATGCAGCCTCGGGAACTGGAAAAGCGGAAGAAGCGGTTGGCTGAGGGAGAGCGCTGAAGCCGGAGACGCAGGGCCTGGGGTACGAGGGGGCGGCGGGCACCGGAGCCAGCAGAGGAAACGCCCAGGCCCCCTGGCTGGCCGCGGGTGCTGCGCCACCAGGATCCCCGCGAGCCAGGGTCCCTCTCCGGTTTCAGCAGCAGCAAATCTCGGCGAACGCGGGGGCGGCGACCAGCGGCGCCATGGCACGCGGAGGAGGCAGGGGCACGGCGGGGACGGGCGGGGGGCAGCAGGCGCCGGGACCCTCGGAAGCCACCGCGGCCGCCACCCTGGCCCTGCACTAGGCGCCTGCTCTGGGCTGGGCTCAGACCGCAGCAGCCGTGCTGGAGGACGGGCACGCTGCTGCCTCCAACCGGGATGCTGCGCGGCGCATCTGCGGCACTTCCTGGCCGCCGCGCTGCAGACACTCGCCTGCGCCCCCGAGAGGGAGGGAGGGGGCGAGCTCGGCGGTCAGCGCCCAGGCTGGCTCTGCTCCAGCCCAGCGCCGCTCGGCCCCTCCCCTCTAGGCAGAGCCTTGTTGTCCCATGCCCTCTCCCCTGGCCGGCCCGCCCACCCACCCGGGTTGACTGCACTGCCAGGCACGCCCACCCCCGGACAGGGCCGGCCGGCCCCGGATCCCCAAGGACGAGGTTTCTATTTGGGACCCACAACAGGTGCCTGGAAAACAAAGCTGCAGACCTAAGCCACGGATGTGCACAGCCCCCTACTGAGGGGCGGGCGGCTCTCCTGGGTGAGGGAGTGGCGGGGAGCAGAGGGAATTACTTTTTCAACCCAGTGCATGGCACAGAAGGACTAAGGTCACCCTGTAGCAGTGGGAGCTGGAAGGGCATGAGGGTCCGCACCCTGGGCACCGCGCCGGGGTGGGCGGGCTCTGCAGGTGGCCCGGCGCATCAGAGCCTGACAGCCTGGACTCAAGTGCGCCTGCGCACCCGGTCACCCCTAGGTGGCCAGAGGACCAGCCTGCGGTCCCTCCCTTCCGCCCCCCAGAGCCCGCCTGCAAATCTGCCACTGTCCGTTCACAACTCTCCCAGCTTACTGTCACCTCCCCACTTCTCTCTACCCATTATTCATTCCCGACAATACTGGTATCCACTGAACTTGAGTGAAATGGATGCATTTCCCTTAACTTTGGCATATCATATACGAAATTGGGTGAGAGTCCCCTGGAGGAACTAGATGGTACCCACGCATGTAAATAGATGTGTTTAAGAATACTGACAAGTCAGACTGCCTTGGACGAATTCCTGGCTTCTTACTGTCTCACACAGGCCAGTTACCCTCTCTGATCTGTCTTCATCAGTAAAATGATGCCTACTTCATGAAGTTGCGATATTATGTAGCTTTATGACTGTTGCCGATTATTATTAGATAAACAAGCCCATTGTTGAGTATCTGACTTAAGACAACATAACCTCTTGCCTACAGCTTCCCTCCCTATTCCTTCTTTACATATTTACTGAACTTTTGTCCTAGATTTTATTTTTTATTTTTTTATTTTTTTATTTTTTTTCTTTTTCAGTGTTGTGAATCCGGACCATTTTCCTAACATTAACTCTTAGATGTGGAAGAGTACTCTTGAAAAACTTAAGTTGAATTGGAAAGCTTTACTTCTCAGCAATCAGCCTACTCCCAAGAAAGCAAAACTACACCTCTCTTTTCTATTCTGACCACTGACTTATAATCAATCCAGATCCCACTAAGCCTCTAGGATCACTAGGGTTTTCTTGCATCTTGGTAGGCATTTATGTTAAACATTAGTTCATGAAGTAACAAACACCTATCCTATCATATGGGACACCTTGAAATGATGTTAGCAACTAGATTCCTAAGAGTCAATTCCATTTACAGACCACATATGTAGAGATAAAGATTCTCAAAAGTGTATTGTCTTCCTCACAATGACTAGGTCATTGAGAGCATAGTCTGAGTCTTAATCAGAGACTGACACCCAGTAAGTAATACACAGTTTTGTGAATATAATCAGTGCACACTTACATGACTTCCATTGTCCAATAAAAGTGCCAGGCAAAATTAACAAAAGTAGCCTTGGAAGTTGTGTGCAAAAATAACCTTTGTCCCATGCATTCTTGTAATGATAATTTTGGGTCAATCAGCTGATAATAATAGTTTATTTCAAAAGGAAGCAGCAAAGGCACAGCAGTTAAGAGCTGGGCCTCTGGAGTCAAGACCACTGAAATTCAGATCCTAGCTCTACCACTTCTGGCTAGATGACCTTGGGAAGAGTCTCTCCCTGCCTTAGAAGATTTCTGGACTGAAAAATGGAGAAAATAATAGTACCTATTTATAGGGTTGTTGGGAGGCCTAAATGAAATAACATAATAAGTGCTTATAAGAACATCTGGCCATCAGTAAACTATCATTTATAGAGCATTTTTCATGGGCAAAGGAATTTGTAAAATGTTTCACATTCACTACTTTATTTAATAACCACAACCATGACCCTTTGTTAGAGAAAATGAAGCTGAAAAAAGTTTATTAAGTTGTCTAAGAAAACAACTGGCTAGTGATAGAGGGGGAATTAAAATCCAAATTTTCCTAAGTCCAAAGTCTGACTCTGCTTAGATCCTTCCATTCCAACTTAAGAGAATTCATATAGGACAAAAATCCATATTTTAATATAGCATTATCACCTGACAAAAACCATGTACTTTTACAAGCACTTCAAAACTGGAAAACCCAACTTACAATACCCTGTAGCAGTAGATCTGTATTGTTCTTATGTAAAAGGCATTTGTACGATGGGTATTACAAAGCCCCTTTCCTTACAGTCCATTAACTTATTCTCACACTGACGCCTCTAAGAGATAGGAAAGGTATACATTATAGTCTGAGATTTTAAAATGAAGAAACCATAACAAATGCAAAAGCACTTTTAAAAGTAGTGTCAGACATGTGACCCCAACCCCAATATGACTTTCTGAAATTTAAATCTGATTATGTCACTGCACGGTTTCAAAATCTTTCAGCATAGTCTAACCTCCTCTGTAATTATACACAAGCATGTTGACAGCTCCTGCCCTTCCCTACCAAATCCCGTGCTTTACACATATTACTTGAAGTTTACATTTAAACACATCTCCATACATATTGCTTGAAGTATACATTTAAATACAGCTCCCTACCTTTGTTCTTATAGTTCCAGCCCTCTGAAATACTATGCATTTTCACTCTAGTTCAATCAAGTTCTTTAAATCTTACCTTAAGTGACACTTGCCCCCAGACCCTGTCAGGAACCCCTTCATGCCTCCCCTTCTCCATCCAAGTTAATTAGACTCTCCTCTGGGTTCTTTTAATATTAGATAATTACATCCATTTCAACTAATCTCTCCCACCATGTTGTAATTGTCTAACAATTTACCATATTAGACTGATTTCTTTAAAAACTAAACTGTGTGTTTGTCTTCATTTTATTCCAAGAGCTCAAAACATATTTATTAAATGGGAGCGAATTAAGATATCTCACAGACTGCATGATCTTTTTGGCTCTAAACATTTTCATATTCAATTCTATTTTTTATCACCTTAAAAACAAATAAAGGGAAAGCGGGGATGGCTCAGCGGGTTAAGCGCTCGCTTTGAAGCCCTGAGGACCAAGGATCGAATCCCGGTTCCGGCCCAGGCAGACGCACATGCTGAACTGGGATGTGCCTCCTGAATGCAGCGAGGCCCCCAGTTCAGTTAAAATAAATAAATAAATAAATAAATAAAAATAAATAAAAATTTGGACTTTTAATTATTTTATTACTAAGTAATAAATATGTAATGAACACTATGAACATCCTCACACTATTTCTGAATCCCATCTTTTACTAGAAATGAATTTCAGATGTGGGGTGAGTTTTAGGCAGACTGTGAAAGTGTTTAATAAAATTAGAATTTGAAATCTTTTTTTTTTTTTTTTTTTTT
>PVKE010050798.1:0-10834 GCA_004027555.1 Craseonycteris thonglongyai
ATAAAAAAAAAAAAAAAAGTACACCAGCATTTGAAAAGTACACACTTGATTTAACCACAGAAGATAGCACTATTTCCCCCATTTATCAGATAAGAAAACAGGACCAAGGAAGATGGGTGACTTGCCCACAGTTACAGAGATTTCGAATCACAAGATTCATAAAATATGACTTTTTTTTTTTACCTAAAGTCTGTGCTGTCTTCACACTGTCACACTCCTCACTGACAGGTTGCTGTGAAGTTCTGGGGCCTCCCACCTCATTTCTACCCTCCCTCGTCCCTACCTAAAGCTGCATCTACTACTGCCTCACCCTTGACAAAGGAAGAAAATATTGGGAGGAGAGAGACCTGTATTGTTTCTGTTTAGTCGGTCTATTGTACTGGGATGGGGAATGTGTTTTTTGTCCCTTCATCCCACAGTAGCGTGTAAGTCTTAAACACTTAAAAGGCTTACGGTTAAAAGGTAAAGGCACGTCACGCCTCCTCGGTCCAAGTTCCAGGACTGGGCAGCATTGGGGCCCGCCCTACCACTGCCAAACCCCATCACAATTTTAAAATCCTGTAGAAGGATGCCAGACAGCTCTGCAGTTGAGAGCTTCCCTTTCAATCACAAGGTCCAAGGTTCAATTCCTGGTCCCGGCCTGTGCAGACCCCATGTGCTGAACTGCTGCGCAACTGATAACCACCTGAATGGCAGTGAAGGTTCTCGCTTCCCATGCGGGAGGCCCCTGGTTCGGTTCCCACCCTGTGCAGCCCCACACCCACCTGTGAGGAACGAAACCATGTCACAACTAATGTACAACTATGGAGACTGCTCTGGGCTCTCGCTCTCTCTCTCTCTCTCTCTCTCTCTCTTATGCTTTCTCAAACAATAAAATAAACCTTTAAAATTAAAAAAGTAAATCCTATATATTCAGCTACTGCATGTGCAGAGCCTCCTACTGACGGAGTGTCATGAGGCCCTAAAGAAACACAGGGCGGGATGTGCCTGGCCCTCAGAGCAGATATAAAGTCCAGGCTTTATTTTAGGTTGGGGTAAAGGCAAGCCATTGAAGGTGTCCCAGCACACTTCACTGGCCTAGTCTGTGCAAAGTCTTGGAGGTGAGACCACAGGTGGGAGTCAGGCTGTGGGTGATGCGGAAGTGCTGGGGTGGTACTGGTAAGGATTTGGATTGGATCCTGGGCAGGTGGTGGCACTTTGTCAGGTGAGACTGGGGTTGAGGGCTGAGCTCACCTCTTTAGGAGAGAGAGAGAAAAGGCCAGCAGGTGACAGGGGGGTGGTGAGCTCTTGATTCTCTGGGGCAGGGACTAAGGAGGATGCACCATTACTCCCTGCCCATCCCCAGCTCCTTGCTTGGGAAGGGGCCTCTGCCATCCTCCTAAGTGTTTAGTTTTGAGTCCAGGCTGAAGCCCAAGAGAAACGAGGAGAAAAGGAGGAGCCAAAATGGAGGCAAAGTCCATGGGATGGAGTCCCTGGACGGTCCCATAAGAAGAAGATTGGGGAAGCCGGGGTGGCTCAGTGGGTTAAGTGCTCACTTTGCAGCCCCGGGGACCAAGGATCGAATCCAGGCCCCAGCCCGTGCGGACCCATATGCCCACTGGGGAGTGCCCCCAGTTCAGTTCTCACCAGGGTGAGACCCCGGCCCAGTTCCTGTCCTGTGCAGCCCCATGCCCACCTGTAGAATGAAACTATGTGGAAAAACCGATGATGTGCAACTATGGAGACTGCTCTGGGCCCTCCCCCTTTCCTCTGTCTCTGTATCTCTCTGTCAAAAATAATAAAAATAAATATTAAAAAAAAAAATAGAAGAAGATTGACAGACCTTCAAATCCCAAATCCATGGTTGTGAAGGTCACGTGTTTGTGGAAAGGGGCTCTCCCAGCACTTTGGGGGGTGGGGGGAGAGGGGAGGCTTCCTTCCAGGAGGCAAATGAGGGAAGCTCTGAGCAAAGCCCTAAAGGAGAGCAGGGTGCTTGCAGGAAGGGGCGTCATTTCCGGATCCACAGGGCCCACAATCACACCAGCACAGTAGCTAAGAGTGGTGAGACCATTCTTGGGGTGGAGGGGCCACATTCTCAGAGAAGAGGCCCGTGGCATGTTTGCCTTTACAGCCCCCTCCCTAGTCTAAGGAAAAAAGGGTCACTTCACATGGGCTCCCATGTTAAGAAATGATAGAAGTAGGAGGCACAATCTGTAAGATATGATGAGACCATCCTGTGATGGATCTAGGAGGAGGATGGGGGTGACCCCTACGTAACCCCCATTCGCCGTGGCTCTTAGAAGGTATGTGCTATTCATCTCTCAGTTCTTAGCTCTGTTTGAAGGTACAGAGATGAGCCCAGGGGCAGAAGCCCTGGGCTCTCCCCCTGCAGCCCTGTCTGGAGAAGAGTTTAGAACTTTTACCCCTGGCAGCAATGAAGGGGCCAATGAAGCAAAACTGTGCACCCTAAAAGCCACCAATAGTCCATGTTCAGAGGCCACCATATCAGCAGAGGCTACCAGCCTCAGACAGATGAACAGGAAAGAGCGGAGGACTAGCCTACTCTTCGTTACTCAGCATGACCCTCCCACAGGCAACACCAACATCATCTGGGAGTTCTCAGCAATGCAGAGTCTAAGCCCCCAGCCCCCACTTCCTGAACCAGACTGTGCTTTCGATTGAGACCAGGAGGAGAGTCACCTGCCCATGACCAGCGCTGTAAACCATGAGCCTGCCACCAGCCGGGGAGCAGAGTTCCTCTCCCCGCTGAGCTGTGTGCAGTGGTCTTGCAAGGACCCCTAGGGGTCTCGGATCAAACGAGAGGTAAGAGAAAGTTCCAAAGGGAAAGGAAAACAAGAAAGGATGTGAAAGAAAATCCACAGACAATCGATTTTCAGATTCCCAGGTAGAGAGAGCCAGGGAAAGGGGAGGAAAAAAAGCTTCAGATAAACTTTTCAAATGAAGGGTCTTAAATCCTCCAATAAGGCTGTCCCCATAATCAACAGAGAATATCTGAAGTCAGTGATAAAACAAATACAATCATTCCATGATTATGTGCGCAACAGATTAAGAGTAGACAAGAAGGCACTTTAGGAGCCACCAACACTTACTAAAAATCTCCTAAGTGCTGGGCACTGTGCGAGGTGCCAGAACAGATACAAACAAGGTGTGACCCCAAGGGACGTACAGACTAATGGGTGAGATAGTCGCTCCTGCAGCAAATACGTACTGTACTCACCTTGATCCAAGCACTGTTGTGAGCCCTCGGAATACAGAGCGGACAAAAACCAGCAAAACCTCTGCTCACGGAGCTGCCAGTCTAGTGTAGAGAACGGATAATACAGCAGTCCCCTCTTATGCTGAGGGGCTACTTTCCGAGACCCCCAGTGGATGCCTGAAACCAAGGACAGTACCAAAGCCTATGTAGACTGTGTTTCTTTCCTACACCTACACACCTATGATAAAGGTTAATTTATAAATTAAGCACAGTAAGAGATTATCAACAGTAATTAATAATGACATAGAATAATTATACTGTAATAAAAGTTATGTGAATGTGGGCACTCTCTCTCTCTCTCTCTCTCTCTCTCTCTCTCTCTCTCTCTCTCTCTCTGATAACTGAGATGGCTATTGAGTTGACAGGTGGGGACATACACAGTGTGGAGATGGTGGACAAAGGGATAAATCATCCCAAGTGGGACAGAGCAGGATGGTGGTATTCAGAACAGTGTGCAATCTAAAACTTACCAAGTGTTTATATGGAATTTTCCATTTCATATCTTAAGACTGCAGTTGACCACGAATAACTGAAATCACGGAAAGTGAAGCCACAGATAAGGGAGGACGACTGAACCTGAGATCAGTAAGTAAAGTGTACAGCATGCGGGAGAAGGGCTCAGAAAAGAAAGGAAAGCAGTGACGTGAGATTGGGTGTGTTGCAGTTTTAAATAGGGTGGCCAGGAAGGAAGCATACATTTTGCATAACCCTGAAAAGTGAGGGAGCACCCCACAGGGGTGTCTGGAAGGAGAGCACGTCTGGCAGATGGAGCAGTGATGCAAAGGTTTTTCTGTGCCAAGAGCACCTTGTACGACCACAGCAGGAGGGAGGAGAGCATTCAGAGGATGTGAGCTGGAGAGGTGACAAGGGCCAGGTCGCGTGAACCTTGCAGCTTTCATGAGGCCTTGGGCTTTTCATCTGAGTAAGAGAAGCGAGAGAACTCACACATGTTCTAAGAGGATCTGTCAGGTTGATACGAACAATGAAAGTGACAATAAGTTGCCAGATTTGGGGTATGTTTTTAAGGTAAGTTCACCATTTGTTTTGTTTTTAAGATTTAGTTATTTATTTTTTATTGTTTGAGAAAGAGAGAGAGGAGGAGAGAGAGAAGGGGAGAGAAGGGTGGGAGGGCCCAGAGCAGTCTCCATAGTTGTACATCATTCATTGTGACATGGTTTCATTCCACACAGGTGGATCTGGGGTCCCACGGGATGGAAACCAAACTGGGGGGCCCCCCACATGGGAGGCAAGAACCTTTGCTGCCGTGTCATCCTGGCAGTTGCCAAATGGCCTCAGTTCCACATATGGGTTTGCATAGGAGCGGGCCGGGATTCGATCCCTGGACCTCGAGGTTGCAAGGCAAGTGCTCAATCTGCTGAACTATCCTGGCATCCCACCATTTGCTACTGAATGTGGGGGAAATGATAGGAGTCAAGGATAATATGTAAACACATGAGTATCATAAAATACCGTATTTTGTTAACTACTTAAATCCAATCTCATGTGAATCCCAAGAGCTCTAACCTTGGTCCCAGCACCTCAGCCCACCCGTCGTGGGACGGCACACTGGAACGATGTGGTCCTTTAGCTGCATTGAGTACCACCCTACACCCAGCGGACACCAGACAACTTTTTTTATGTTGTCATGAGGAAACTTAGAAAATGAAATCACAGGATGCTCTATCTAGTTGTCACCTGCCTGCTTTCCTAGACCAAGTGACACTATACATTGGAGTATTTTTTATATTTCTCCCCAATGTTCTCAGGTGGTGAGCTCTAGAACACATATGTTCCACCTTGTCTTCAAGCATGTGAAGACACTACTCACTAGATTTTTCTTACTGGCTCTTTCTATACCAGCACTAACTCAAAAGATGGTCTTTGAAGTGTCATGAATCCTTAAGAAACCCAAAACTCATTTCTCAAAACAAAAATCAACAAACGATTGTCTAAAAAAATGTATCTGAAGTAAGCAAAATCTGAATTCTAAATTTCCAACTACCTCATCATGAGTCTCAGCTGTTTTCAGACAACATGATCATCTCAACTAAGTTATTTTCAGACAATGTTCATCCTAAGTTCCTTTTTAAAAGACTATAAACCAGGATAATAAAATCAATTAGCAATAATCACACCTCGGGTAAACCTCATTGGCTATGATACTGCCACTGAGCAAAGCTCAGGATAATAACATCAAAAGCAACTTACATTTTAAACTTTTAACCACAAGGTGGAGATCTAAAGCAAAGATTAGATTTATAGCAGCCCTCAACTTGGAATCCAGAACTTTTCATCTAGATTAGCGTTGTCTGTGTTCTCAGGTTGCGTCAGAATTTGACATATTTTAATCTGGAGGAAAAGACAGGGCTTAGGTATCAGTATTCTTTTACAGAAATTAGAATTCTGGGTAGACATGACATGAAAGAATTTCGGAAAGCTCTAAGCAGCACAGTTTCAGGCAGCAAAGTAGAGACATTGATTGTATTAGAAATTTCAAGCTTTAGGTCTAAAGTAGGAAGATTATCATTATCTCAATTGATCATGAGTACATTTAACAAAGTCTAACATAATTATTTAGTCCAGATATTTTATGGTTGGTATTAAGTAACAAATTTGCTTTAACCTGACAGATAGCAGTGCCAGATTAGTAATTCTGAAGATTCTAAACCATGAGTGTGACCAAAATACCTTATAGTTTTATTTCACTTCTATACTCCCATGGTATTAGGACTGACTTACCGAGTGGGGCCCTGGTAACAGCAGAAAACCCTCACCTCCTTTTTAGATGAGTGGATTTTATCATTTTCTCAATCATACACCAAATGGACTTGTTTGATTCACAAATTACCCTCCAGGCTTACTCACCTAAGAGTTTCATTGTTTTAAAAATTATCTAAGTTCCCTTGGCTTCTTGCAGTGTAAATAATTTTTCTTCCCTGTAGAAACAAACAAAGCACAGTGGAAAAAGAAATCTAAGTTAAACAATATATAGGATCTTATCTGTCTGTTTCTTCCACTTCTGGATGCCTTATTTTAGAGATCATACAACAGACATTAATTACATGAACTAGACCCAACCATAGCTACATTCCTGGCAGCCTAACTCCTAGAAGCTCTTCGGCTATTTTTTCTGTAATGTAAGTACTGATCTGTGGAAATCGTTTTCTTCCTATTTCACTCAAATTCTAAGACCTTCCATCTCCAATGTATTAAAGGTTTTGATCACCTGTCCCTTAGAAAATTAACCAGGAAGGCAATTACAGGCTCTCAGCTACTCGGTGGGTATCCCCCTCATTCCTTAGTGTTGATTTATGTCTTTATCTCCTCACCTGCCTATGTTACAACTCATAGAGCAGAGCTCCAA
The DNA here is from genome assembly GCA_004027555.1 of Craseonycteris thonglongyai. Classification (NCBI taxonomy): domain Eukaryota; kingdom Metazoa; phylum Chordata; class Mammalia; order Chiroptera; family Craseonycteridae; genus Craseonycteris; species Craseonycteris thonglongyai. Next base: position 6,621 of record PVKE010050798.1, read on the forward strand.
GCTTTTTAATTAGATAAGCATCAAAGTTTGGGATGCTGATCAGTACTTAGGAGACCTTTGATCTTGTGCACCTCTATCTAGAAATCTAACTGCAACTCTAACAAGATGTGCCTCTTCTGCTACTTTCTGGTCTCAGTGAGTCCAGAAATACCCAGAGCTGGCTTCCCGGTAGTTTTGGACTTCCTCTTCCTGTTCTGGACGATAGCAGAAGTGGAGAAACATGAGAATGTTGAAAAAATAAAAACACACACAATGAACTTTTGCAATCCACCATGACATTTGGGTTAAATTTCATTCAACTGTTGCATTTTACTTAATCAGTGTAAGCTGATGTGACACCATTTCAAACTGAAACACAATCTATAGGAAATTTTGTCACCCACATTGGCTGGTTTGCTGGGGAGTCTGAAAGGGTGAAATCAATAGTAGTGCTAACAATTTATTAACTCATTTAATTTCTACTTAATTTTCAGACATGCTAAGCATGTCAACAAGGCTTATGATTAGTCTGTTTCACATCTCGTTCTTTCTTTATGAATTGTGTCATGGATTAACATGAATTTAAGAAGCAAATGCTAATAGTTTGAACACTGATATCTTTTGAAGTGTAGAAAGGACTCTCTTGGTAGTGGAAGGCAAGCAATGAAACTCATGCTGTCTTTTATTTTATTGCAATGTGAAAAAATTTTAACCCCCTAATTTAGTAATTTATCCATCTGTTTCTTTGAACGTTAGTTTGGAAAAGATCCTTTAAATTTCCATTGAGTTGGAAAGAGTTGGTTTCGATAATAAATCACATTGAAGCAATTCTAGTTTGTGCTCATTCTAAATCTAAGGGAAACTTCCTTCCTTGTAGCCATTCATCAGAGGATATTTTTGGCATCTTTCACAGTGATATTGAGAATTTTTTAGTATGTGCGTTCTCCCAAAGTTTTTTCAAAATAAGCATTTTTCTAAATAAGCTTTTAAAAGAAACCCAATAAAAGCAAATAGTATGGCAACAGCTGCTGAGAAAACAAAAAAATAAAAGCCTCATAATTTGTCTATGAAGATTTATTTTATGAATAAAGTAATCCAACCCCCAGAAATCAAGTTTAATCCTAAGAGGACATACTTTTGTGAATTTCTAAAAATCTGAGTTCTGCCAGAAGCCAGCTTTCTGGGAGTCGTCTTGTGGCTTTGGGCCTGACACCTCCCCTGCCAGCCTCCCCTGCCTGACCCTGCCACCCTCCGCTCCTGCCTCGCAACTTCCTTCCCTGAAAACCTGTGATCATAAAAGCACCCCGAGGTGCAGCTTAGCAGGAGTGTAAGCACCCAGCAAAATTTTGACGCTGGACAGTGACATTCTAATCACCTGTGCACGTCGCCCAGGTGCTAATGATGGAATTGGAAGGATGTGGCAGAGCTGTGTTCTGGTAGAAAAAGAAAGAGACCAATTTCAAGTGTGGTCATTAGGATTTGCACGGAGCATTAGTCAGTCTCACTGTCACCCACATAGGTGCTGTAAGACCTAGAGAAGTGTGTGTCGTGTAAGAGTGACAGAGAAAAGACATCACTGTATAACCACCTGTCTTCTTCCACAGAGCGAAGGAGACTTTCATCTGCCCCGATGGGCTGAGGGGAAACTGGAGAGGCCTAAAGCCCATCTGAATTTATATTAGATGTCACCAAAGCAAAATAGATGAGAAAAAGATAAACAGAGAAGAATTCAAGACAGCCTGTGTGAACTGGGTTTAGGAGAGAGACTTTAGCAGCAGAGACTTGGGAGAGAAAACTTGAAGAGGTTCACTAGGCTAAGAATGAGATTTTTTGAACATTTCTTAGGGCATTGAAATAAACATTTTGTTTTCCTTTAATTAGTTTTTATTGCCTGATGAGTGTTCTTTTGAATGTGGCACCATCTGCAAGGGATTAGTCCCTTGGGCATAACTGGGAATCACAACTTTTCCAAAATGCAAATCTGATCATGTCACTCCCCTTCTAAAAGTTTCTAATCACACAGCCTGATATGGCCCTGACTTTAGTTCAGTCACATCACCTACCATTACCCAAATGCTCTGCTCCAGCCATGTGTAAAATGGATAGTTCCCCAAATATACTTTTGTAATACTGTGATTTGTAATAACAAACACGTATTTGGTCTTCATACAGATCTGACAGCTCCAAACCCCTTGGAATTTCCTAGGTGATGAAAGTAGTGAAGGTGACTTTTGTTATGTTAATGAGATGGCTTTTGGAAAGCACCTGGGATGGGGGCCGGTTGCCAGGAGAATCGACCAGGTGATTGGAGGGTTGGAACATTTGGTCCCACCTCTAGGGAGAGGAGCTAGAGTAGATGAATCGATTACCAGTGGTCAATAATTTAATCAAACATGATTATGTAATGAAGCCTCCATAAAACCCCAAAAAGGGACAGGCTTCAGAGAGGTTTCCAGTTGCTAAACACTTGGAGATTGGGGGAGAGTGTATGCTCTGACCATAGAGGCTTCTTGCCCCTTCCCAAGTCCTATGCATCTCTTCTATCTGGCTGTTCTGGGGTTATATCCTCTCATACAAAGCCAGTAATCTAGTAAGTAGAATGTTTCTTTTAGTTCTGTGAGCTACTCTAGCAAATTAATGAAACCCAAGGAAGGGCTCATGGGAACCTCTCATTTGGTGAGAAGCCGGGTGACAACTTAAACTTGCAACTATTGTCTGATGTATATGTGGGGGGAGGGGGGATCTGATGCTCTCTCCAGATAGATAGTGTCAGAGTTGAGTTGAATTGTAGGACACCCAGGAGGTGTTAGAGAATCACTTCATGGTGTAAAAACAATATACCCACTGAAACTGATTTTAAGGGTCTTCAAACCTTCATACTTGTTTCTGCTCCCTCAGCCTGAAATGCCTGCCTACACCATTTTTTCATTGCTCTACCTATACAACAAATATTTGTTGAACACCTATTAAGTGTTAAACACTGTCCTAAGCACTGGAAGGTCCAAACAGTGAATAACTATAATAAAACAATGAGCAAAATAATAAAAAAGCTCTTACCTAGATGGTATAGTCCCTTGGGTAATTCTTCAAGCCATCCAAAACACACTCCAATAAGAACAAAACACAGGATGTAGACCTCATTTGAATCTCATTTCAAGCATCCCATCTTTTTTAAAACAATGAGGCATATAAAATTTGAATCTGGATATTTGAAAATATTAAGACACTATTATTCACTTTAGGTGAGATAATGGTATCATAATTATGGCTTTCTTAAATGAAAACAAGAATCTTTCATTTTTAGGGATACATACTAAAATATTTATGGATAAAATAATATGAGGTCTGGAATTGGATTCAAAATAGTTCATGGAGGAGCTTGGGGGGGATGTGAGTGAGAAGAGTGCAAATGAAACAAAACTTGCCATTTGTAGGTAATTATTATGTTACCTCTCTACTTCTATGTTTACAAATTTATATAACATACAATTTAATAAAAGGAAGAGAAGAAGTAAAAATGCACTGAACTTCCTGCTCTCCAACAAGCCTTCCCCGGGTTCCCTCTGAGGCTCCTAGCCCCTGGGCTCCCCTCATTACCATTTCATGACTGTCTATATCACTCCCACGCAACAGTTAGTCACTTGAGGGCAAGGACTGTGTCATTCTAATCATTCTGTCATCAACTCCAATCACTGTGCCTGGCAGAAAAACAGACAGTACTTAACATCTTTCCAAGGAAAAAATCAAAAGCAATGAAAATCATATTTTAATGAATGTGATGCTGGTTTCACAGGAACAGAAACTTGGTAGCTATCTTGGGTAGCACATAAAATGATCAGCCAGATGAGATTCCATTTGCTTAACATGTATTTATTGAGTGCTCTATTGTGCCGGAGACACTGTACATAGGACCACATACTCCCTGTTAACAACTGTCTCCTTCCTCTGGGGTCTCCATGAAAGACTGGGGGAAGGTGGAGGGGTTTCCACATGCCATGTGTGTGCGCGCACACACACACACACGCACACACGTAATTATTTTCTTATTGTTAGTTCCTTCAGAATCTATTTGAAGCACACAAAGTGTTAGTATTCCTATAGCAATATCTATCACTTTTGTTTGCTTGTTTTATATACTGTTTTGATAAACCATATAAGAGTCTGTTATTTAAAATGGTTATTAGGCCTCATTAATAAAAATTAATTTAGCTGAGAATAGAAACAACTTTGGCTTT
>PVKE010050799.1:0-10836 GCA_004027555.1 Craseonycteris thonglongyai
CTTCAGTGCATATTTATTTCTATTTTACTTTTGACAGATAGAGAGAGAGACAGAGACAGAGACAGTTAGAGAACCGAACTGTGGGAACTCCCCAGTTCAGCATGTGGGTCCTGCCTGGGCCGGAGCCGGGATTCGATCCTCGGTCCTCGTGGCCTCAAAGCGAGCGCTCAACCCGCTGAGCCGTCCCGGCTTTTCCCTGGATCCAGGATTTGAACCCTTTTTTGTCTAACTTCAAAGTCTGTTCTCCTAAACTCTTATGCTATCTTGCTATTTTATTTTTGGTTTTAAAGATTTATTTTATTGATTTTTTGACAGAGAGAAACAGAGATAGAGATAGACAGGGAGAAGGGGGAGGGCCCAGAGCAGTCTCCACAGTTGACATTAGTTTTCCATATAGTTTCACTCCACAGGTGGGCACAGGGCTGCGCAGGGCAGGAACTGGGCCGGGAGCCTCCCACATAGATCCCGGCAAGAACTGAACTGGGGGCACACCCCAGTTCAGCATGTGGGTCCGCATGGCCGGGGCCGGGATTCGATCCTTGGTCCCCGGGGCTTCAAAGCGAGTGCTTAACCCACTGAGCCATCCCAGCTTTCCCTGTCTTGCTTTTTTTAAAAGGTGAAATATATTTGACATTAGCATTATATTAATGTTATGTGTACAACATGATTTGATATATGTATTAATATATATTACAAAATGATGGCCATAATAAGTTTAGTTAACATCTATTACCACACATAGTTACAATGTTTGTTTCTTTGTGAGAACTTTTATGAATTTTTTTTTTAGATTTCCTATAGAAGTGAGATCATACAGTATTTGTCTTTTTCTTATTTATTTCACTTAGCATAATGTCCTCAAGTTTCATCCATATTGTTTCAAATAACAGGATTTTCTTTTTAATGGCTGAATAATATTCCATTGTGTGTGTGTGCATGCATGTGTGTGTGTGCACACATACCCAGCACATTTTCTTTATTCATTCATTCATTGATAAACACTTAGGTTATTTCCATGTCTTGTCTATTACTAATGCTATAGTGCTTCTTGATCATCATATGGTATATACATTATTTTAGTATATTATGAATAAGCCCTATAAGTATGTCTTATATTTGTGCATTTTTTCATATTATTTTCATTAGTATGGCATTACTGAGAAGCATTTGTATTTGTACAATTGACCCTTGAACAATGTGGGGGTTAGAGGCACCTACGCCAGTGCAGTTGAAAATGCACATGGAACTTTTGACTTCCCAAAAATTTAACTATAATCATCCCTCAGTATTCATGGGAGGTTCCAGATACCCCTATAGATATCAAAATCTGGGGATACTCAGGTCTCTATGTAAAATGGCTTAGAATGATAAATACAGTCATCCTTCTGTAACCACAGATTTCTAGCCACAGACAGAAAATACTGCTTTCGATAATGGTTGGTTTACTCTGCTGACACAAAACCTGGGAATATGGAATCCTCATGTAAGTGGATCTGCACAGTTCAGACCTATGTTGTTCAAGAGTCAACTGTATTTCATAGCATTGCATAGTGGTTACGGATATGGACTGTGAAATTAAGCAGATTTGGGTTTGAAGTCAGGTAACTTTAAACACTTCACTTTTGTTATCTGTAAAATGGGGATAGTAGTCCCTGACACATGGGTGGCTGTACAGTTTTTTACTATTACTTTTTCCTTATTTATACATCACTATACATAGGACCTGATGCTGAATATTCAACAAATAGCAATAGCAATTTGTATTAATAAACAAACTAAATTCAGAAGATGAGTAATGTTCAGAAGTTTTGCGAGGGATTAAAACTATTTTTTACCCCTGTGTTTATAGTCATTGTGTCTAGTATTTAAATTTCTGTCAGTAAATGTTTGCTGCATGATTCATGATCATGCTACTTTTAAATTTCTGAATCATGGCTGGAGTTTGAGTATTGTTAGAGAAACCGTATGACCTTCGAGCCTTAAAATATTTGCCATATAGCCCTTTAAGTAAAGTTTGTTGACCCTTGTTATAGATTACAATTGCTAATGGCTGATGTTAAATAATATGCGTCAGCAGCAGGATTGAAAGTCATTTCTATAATAATGCCAATCAGCTTTATAGTTAATAATAAAAGAATAATGAACTATATCACATCATATTGGGAAGTTAGGCTTAGTCTTACTGACTTGACACTGTATTTCTTAATTATTTTTCATAGGATATTTTTCTCATGTAAAAAGTTAATTCCTTGTTTAGAAGAAAGAATGTGTTACTGTTTTGCACATCAAATTTAGACACTTTGTAAAGTACCTTCAAATGAATGTCTTGAAAATATTAAAAGATGTTTAAGAAATTGTCAAGTTCTGTCTTAAATGTTTTAATTTGCACTCTTTCAGGAAGATCTTGAAGACCTTATTGTTAATTGGGATGAGAGCAAAAGCATTGGTGATGTCTTTCTTAAATATGTAAGTTTTCAGATTAAAGTAGCATCTCATCAAGGACTGTCAGGGAATGAAAGTCACCTGTTTAGATGTGAGATCTTTTAAAACTTTGACATTATTGTGTTTGTAAAATATATAGTTTAACACTTTCTTGATAGGTCAAGGTCATCACTAAGAACACTAATTGTCATACTGTGTGCTGTAATTGTTTTACTGTACCAAGTTATTTGCCCTTCACAAATGGCCATAGGTTAATGTTTCTTTTGAAATTTTCTGTAATTAAGTTTATATTTTTCTCTTTCCTTATTTAGTGTCCTGTTTTGTTGCCATTGTGTCTGCTCTGCATACAAGCTTCTAATGAACTCCGCTTCTCTTTAGGATGAGGACTGCATAGCTTTAAGTTTTTCAAATAAAGTAAAATCATTATGAATGAGGTGCTTTGAATAGTATTTGTAAATTTCTTTCCATCTCTGAATACTATTTGTAAGTATCAGTGCCTTGGGTTCTGGCACATTTACTTCTGTTTCTTAGGCCTTCTAATTTCCACTCTTACCATATAGTTTCTTAGGTGTCTTTTCTGGTTGGCTGAGAATTCCAGATATGCAAATTATTGTCACACATCTTATTGATAGCTCTTAGGCACCTCAGTTAGCAAGACATTTTTTCTTTCTTGTTTCCATTTTTAGGTAATATAATTGATATTTTAATTACGGTTTGGATCCTTCAGTAAATGATAGCATATATGTCATATCACATCATCATTATTCATTACTCCATTGATGGACACAGGTGCTTTCCACATCTCAGCAATTGTAAATTATATTGCATTGAACATAGGGGTGCATATGTCTCTTTGAGTTAGTGTTTTCATATTCTTTAGATAAATACCCAGGAGAGAAATTGCTGGATCACATGGTAGTTTTATTCTTAATTTTTTGGAGGACTCTCCATACTGTTTGCTATAGTTGCTACACCTTTACACTCCCATCAACAGTGCACAAGGGTTCCCTTGTCTCTACATCCTTGCCAACACTTTACTTTTTGTCTTTTTGACAATAGTCATTCTTACGGGTGGGAGGTAATCTCACTGTGGCTTTGGTTTACACTTTCCTAATATTAGTGATGCTGAACATCTTTTCATACGCCTTTTGGCCATCTGTACTTCTTTAGGAAAAGTTCTATTCAGATCTGCTGCCCTTTTTTAAATCAGGGTATTTTTGCTTTGTTGTTGTTATTGAGTTGTATGACTTCTTTATATATTTTGGATACTAATCCCTTGTTGCATGTATGATTTGCAGATATCTTCTCCCATTCAGTAGGTCACCTTTTTGTTTTGTTTCCTTCACTATGCAGCCTTTTAGTTTGATGTAGTCCCACTTGTTCATTTCTGCTTTTGTTTCTCTTGCCTGTGGAGTCAGATCTACAAAAACATTGCTAAGACCCACGTGAAGGACCTTAACCTCTTATGTTTTCTTCTAAGAATTTCATGGTTGCAGATCTTTACATTCAAGTCTTTAATTCATTTTGAATTAATTTTTGTGTATGGTCTTTTCCATTCTTTTGCATGTGGCTGTCCAGTTTTCTCAGCACCATTTATTGAAGAGATTCTTTTCTCTATTGTATGTTCCTGGTTCCTTTATTGAACATTAAATTTATAGAAGTTTTTAATATTGTGTTTATAAGCTTTAATGTGCTTTTGTTTCTTTCAGGGTTCTATTTACTTTTCAAGTTTTAGGCTGTGTGTACCAGTTGAGGCATTTTGTTTAGAAGTTAACTCACTCATTAGTGGAAAGTTTATAAAATAAAATTTCCATATTTAACTTGAGAAGAAACTTTAAATTTTTGTATCTCATGTGTCAGATTATAACTGTTGATTATCCTGCTTTGTTTCATTGTGTAAGGTGGATATACATTACAAATTAATATCTTTTCATTTCGTCCTAGTCAAAAGATTTGGTGAAAATCTACCCTCCCTTTGTAAACTTCTTTGAAATGAGCAAGGAAACAATTATTAAATGTGAAAAACAGAAACCAAGATTTCATGCTTTTCTGAAGGTAAAGTTTTTTCAAATAAAAATCAGAATAATTTTTGAAGGAGTTCATTAAAATTACACTTAGTAAAAATTTATCCATATAAAAACATCTTATTGTTATCTTAACTTTAGTTGTACCTGAGAGTGGCAGTGATATTTGACTTAAGATTTGACATATTAGGTGACAGGGTACAAGAAGAAGCAAAGTGAGTGATAATGTATGTGATTGTGGTTTTTTCAAGTTATACATATTTCAGTTCTTAAATACCTGAAAATTTTTCAGGTGGATTTTATTTGTCTTTAATTATTTTCTCCCCCTCTTTCCTTTGCCTTACTTTGTTTATCCAATGGTATCGGCAGCATAATTAATATAAAACTATTTTCTTACTAATTATATAGACTTAAGAACAGCTTAACATGGATTGTGTAGTAGTCTTATCTTATATTCTATTTTAACATCTTAATCTTTGGCTGACCAGGTCATTTCAGGCCTGGGAAGGTTATTCAGCCACATTAATCAGCTAGAGAGCAAACTGCTTACCATCCCACGTCTTCTATTAGTTCTTGTCAGGGCACTACTGATAAGATGTGACCTAATAAGTGTAGGGTATCTAAGTTTGCAGAAAATTTTATTTTTAAATTGTTGAATAAATTAATTTATTTCAGATAAATCAGGCTAAACCAGAATGTGGACGACAAAGCCTTGTTGAACTTCTCATTCGACCAGTACAGAGGCTACCCAGTGTTGCATTACTTTTGAATGGTACTTATCTGATCTGTTTTCAGACTACTTTGGATGTTTTTATGGAATTGCTTTGTTCTAAAACATTTGAATTTCTTTTTATTTTCATAGTTTTCTTAGATTTCACCATTAAAGTTTATATTTTTTACATAGGAAATATCTTTATGGGTAATCTTATTTATTGGTGCTACAAAAAATACATTCTGTTCTCTAATGCTGTATTTGTTCTGATTTCAATTATATTGACAGTATTATACTTTTTACCTTTCTCCACTAAAAGTCTCTTTACATTTCATGGTATGTCACTGATTCAGAATCAATTTACATCAATAAACACAACATTCACCCACAAAGTCACAAGACAAATGGTGATTCAGGTCTCAAGTTATTTGGTTCTTTTCTGAATCTTACTAAGTAAAGTTCTGTATAATTGGTCTTATGCTTACTTATTTTTTCAGATTGTACAGAACAGTCTTGAAACATTCATTTATTCTGGAGCTTAAACTACAGATATCAACAGAAGGGAGTTTACAGCGGAGAGTTTATTTTTTTTTTAATTTAAATAAATTTTGCTTGCAGTAAAAGACCAAGGATATGAATATGCCTTTATATTTTGCTGACTAATGTAGTGAATATTTTTGGGGGCAGTGTCAGTTTTTATATAAAAATTTAGTATGCAAATTAAATTATCAATAAGAAAATGTCTATAATAAAGCATTTTGATCACCTGATTTTATATATAGTAGTTTGTATAGCTGCCAAGGAGGCTAATTTTGTGGCTATTTAATGTACTTTAAAATATTTTAGTTAACATGTGAATTACAGTAATAACTAAAAAATTTGATAATTTTTGTTCTCTTTAAGTTTATCTAATATAGTTTAGAATTACTGACTTATACAATGATTTCTCCAGTCCTTAAAAGGTATCCTATTTTATAGATTATTAAGAAAATATATGAACAAGCAAACTTTTAACTTACAAATCAGTGTAAAGTTTTTTTTGTTTTGTTTTTTAGTATTTTTATTTTTATTGTTTTTGACAGAGAGAGAGAGAGAGAGAGAGAGAGAGAGAGAGAGAGAGAGAGAGAGAGAGAGAGAGAGAGTCAGAGAGGCAGAGAGAAGGGGGAGGGAGGGCCCAGAGCAGTCTCCATAGTTGCACATCATCGGTTTTTCCACATAGTTTTATTCCACACATGAGCACAGGGCTGCACAGGGCAGGAACTGGGCCAGGGTCTCACCCCGGTGAGAACCGAACTGGGGGCACTCCTCAGTTCAGCGTATGGGTCCGCATGGCCAGGGCCGGGATTCGATCCTCGGTCCCTGGGGCTGCAAAGTGAGCGCTTAACCCACTGAGCCATCCCGGCTTCCCCAGTGTATAGTTTTGCTTATTTATCTTCATTATTGTTTTGTTAAGTACTTATAGAAATCTGTCAAATGTTGTCATAACTAAAAATACTTTATTTCTAAGCCTTTCTTCTATTCCACTTAAAAGATTCGGTATGCGTAACACTAGGAGCCATTAGGTGAAACACGACATAGGGAACATTATGAATATCCTGGGTTAAGAAGAGTCAAAGCGCAAGCATCTCACAACCTATAAAACTGAACAAAACCTGCTCCTAAAGACACTGAATGCTCTCTGTGATGGAATCATGGGCCCCAGTGTGAAGTATAACATAACATAATGGTTTTTCAACTAATTCAGGACCATGTGTTTTCATTCAGCACTATGGAAAAAGTTGAAGGAATCTAGAAGTCGTTAAACTTTACTAGAAGGGAATTGACATAGCACTGTAAGGAAATCTGTTACATACCGGTATTCTGAAATTTAGGCCAGAGGTGTCCAACCTCTTGACTTCTCTGGGCCATATTTGGAAACAGAATTGTCTTGGGCTGCACATAGAATACACTAACACCATAGCTGATTAACTTAAAAATAATAAAAAATCACAAAAGAATCTCATAATGTTTTAAGAAAATTTACAAATTTATGTTGGGCCACATTCAAAGCCATTCTGGGCTGCATGTGACCTGCAGTCTGCAGGTTGGACAAGCTTAGGTTTAGACAATAAAAAAAAATGTGGAAAACTTAACAAATGTGTAAGGAGATATCTCTTAAGGAAACATTGCATAATTTAGGTCCTGTCTTTAAAAGTTATCCACCTATGTCTATTAAGGTATAATAGATAGCATTTTTAATCTTGGAAAAACCATTGAATGTTTCTTAATTATAGAAAAAAACATTTTATCATTACAGATCTTAAGAAGCATACAGCTGAAGAAAATCCTGACAAAAGCACTCTAGAAAAAGCTATTGGATCACTAAAGGAAGTAATGACGTAAGTGCATTATTTCAATTTTTGTTTTTAAAGTTTTATTTTATTGTTTGAGAGAAGGTAAGAGGGTTGAAGTCTCTATAGTTGTACATCATTAGTTGTGATGTGGTTTCGTTCCACAAAGGTGGGTGGGGGCCGTGCAGGACAGAAACTGGACCAGGGGCCTCACGCATGGGAATCTGTATTTCAGTCTGGGGAATATAGTAAATTTTCTGATCTGTGAACATTTCTTTCCATATACTTATTTCTTTAATTTCTTTCAACTGTGTTTTATACTTTCCAGAGTGTAAGTTTTGTACTTATTTTGTTAAACTTTTTCCTAAGTATTTTATTCTTTTTGATGCTATAGTAAGTGGAAATACTTTCTTCATTTTGTTTTTGGATTGTTCACTGCTAGTGTATAGAAAGACAATAGAGTTTTATACAATATATTTATCTAATCTTGTATTTTGCAACCTTATTGAACTTACGTCATCTGCATGTAGAGATCGTTTCACTTCTTCCTTTCCAATCTGAATGTCTTTTATTTCATTTTCTTGCCTAATTGCCCTGGCTAGAAGCTCCAGTTAGAAGTGGTGAGAGTAATCATCTTATCCTTGTGCTCTTACTGATTTTAGGTGGAAAGCATTCAGTCTTGCACTACTAAGTATAATGATAATGGTAGGATTTTTGTAGATTCTCTTTATTAGGCTAAGGAAGTCTTCATTGATTCCTAGTTTGTTGAGTATATTTTATCATGAAAGGGTGTTGGGTTTTGTCAAATGCTTTTTCTGTGTTTGTTAAAGTAGTCATGTGGATTTTGTTCTTTATTCTATTGGAATGGTGTATTACATTAATTTGATTTTTTATTTAAACTCAGCCTTTTATCCCTGGGATAAAAATCTCACTTGGTCATGGTGTAAAAACCTTTTTATATTTGCTACACTTGTTTTGCTAGTATTTCTGTTGAGGCTTTTGGTGTCTATTCATAAAATATATTGGTCTGTAGTTTTCTTATAATGTCTTTTTCTGGCCTTGGTATCAGGCTAATTGCTTTTATGGAAGCTCTTCATGTTTCCTCCTCTTCTATTTTTGGCAAGAATTTGTGAAGCAATGGTATTCTTTAGGTCTTTGGTAGATGTCATCAGTGAAGTCATTTGGGCCTGGGCTTTTTATTGTAAGAAGTTTTAAAATTACTAATTGAATTTGTTGTTATAGATCTGTTCAGATTTTTTATTTCTTTTCAAGTCAGTTTCAGTAGTTTGTGTCTTTTTAGAAATTTGTTTATTATATATTAACTTTCTAATTTGTTGGCATATAGTTAGTTGTTCATAGTATTTTCTTATAGCCTTTTATTTCTGTAAGGTCGGTACTGATGTATCCCACGTTTTATTCCTGATTTTAGTAATTTGAGTCTTTTCCCATTTTTTTCCCGTAGTCGGTCTAGCTAAAGGTTTGTCAATTTTGTGGATCTTTCAAAGAACCAATGTTTTTGTCAATTATTCTTTTTTTTTATATTCTTTATTTCACTAATTTCCAAACTAATTGTTATGATTCCCCCTTTTCTGCTTACGTTAGATGTATTTTGCTCTCTGTTTTCACAGTTTCTTAAAATGGAATGTTACGTTTTTTGAGATTTTAGAAATTATTATATGCACTTATAACAATAAATTTTTCTTTATGCATTGTCTTAGTTGTATCCCATAAATTTTTGTATGCTGTATTATTATTGTTTTTAATCTCAAAGTATTTTCTAATTCCCCTTGTGATTTTTTTCTTGACCACATTGATTATTTACAGTGTATTGTTTAGTTCTCACATATTTGTGAATTTTCGAAGTTTTTATTTCTAATTTCATTCCATTGTTGTCAGAGAGTGTGCTTTGTATTATTTCAGTCCTTTCAAACTCTTTGAAGCTTATTTTATGGCCTAGCCTGGAGATGTTTTCATGTGCACTTGAGAAGAATGTTATTTTGCTATTGTTGGATGGCATATTTTCATCATTTTACAATCAGCCTATTTGTTAATATGTCCTTGAACTGTGTCTCTTATAGACAATATATAGTTGGCCAGCTTGTCTTGTTTGTTTCCTGTGTCACAGGAATTAACTTCCAGTGTCTTAAGAATCCTTGTTACTTTATATTTTGATAGCATTTTAGTTGTTTCAGGCAGAAGGATATATCCTTTACTTATGCCATCTTGTCTGGAAGCTGTAGTCTTAGTTTTTGTTTCAATGAACTGAAACGTCATTTTATACTTAGAACTATTAACTTGAAGATCGTACAGGATTAATGAATTTTAGGAAATGTATAGTTAGTATAATAATAATAATAAAAGAATATAGTAAAGTAGTATATTAAAACATACTTTTTTGACAGGTCTGGAATTTTCTTTAATGTAGTGAGGTACTTTTAGGGAATATTTCAACTGAGTCAGTTATAACTAAGAGACTCACTGGGAGGATTTTTTTTTTTCATTATTTTATTTTTTATTGTTAAATATAATGGGGAGGATATTTTTGTGATATGAGATATTTGTATGCAGTTTTCATATTTTGTTGGTTTAAAAGTTAAAGTTTTTCCCAGAAATAAACCCACAAATATATGGACAGATTATTTTTGATGAAGGAGTGAAAAATATACAGTGGGGAAAAGAAAGCCTCTTCAGTAAATGGTGCTGGGAAAATTGGAAAACCACATGCAAAAGGCTGAATTTGTGAACTGCGATCTCTCACCATATACCAAATTAACTCAAAATGGATTAAAGACCTCCAAATAAGAAAGGAAACAAATTGCATAGAAGAAAACATTGGCACTAAACTTAATAGACCTGGGATTCAGGGAGGACTTTATGAATCTGACCTCAATGGCAAGGGAAGTAAAAGCACAAATAAATGAATGGGACTTTATCAAGCTAAAAAGCTTCTGCACTGCAAAGGAAACCATCAACAAAGCAAAGAGGCAACCAACCAACTGGGAAAAAGTATTTGCAAACAATGCCTCTGATAAGGGGCTAATATAAAAAATATACAAAGAACTTGTACAACTCAACAATAAAAAAACAAGCAATCCAATTAAAAAATGGGCAGATGACCTTAACAGATATTTCTCTCATGAAGACATACATATGGCCAACAGATATATGAAAAAATGCCCCACTTCACTAGCAATTAGGGAGATGCAAATAAAAACCACAATGAGATACCATCTTACACCTGTTAGAATGGCTATAATCAACAAGACAAGGGATAACAAGTGCTGGAGAGGCTGTGGACAAAAAGGAACCCTCATACACTGCTGGTGGG
>PVKE010050800.1:0-10836 GCA_004027555.1 Craseonycteris thonglongyai
ATTTCAGACATATTTCATATGGATCAAAAGGCATTAGAAAATGAAATTATAATTTTACAAACTGACTTAATCTTACAAGCCAGAAAATTTGAAGATTTTTGGAAATATGTCAACCGAGAAAAATATCCCAGTATCACCAAATGTAGCGAATATATCTATTCTTGTTTCGGATCTACATACCTATGCGAATCGGCATTTTTTTTTTTTTAACTTAACTCGGCCTCACCGCATTTGGGAAGCACACCCCAGTTCAGCATGTGGGTCCGCCTGGGCCAGAGCCGGGATTCGATCCTCGGTCCTCGGGGCTTCAAAGCGAGCGCTTAACCCGCTGAGCCATCCCGGCTTTCCCGAATCAGCATTTTCATACTTGAAGCTAACGAAGACTAAACAACGTTCTGTCCTGACTGACTCCCATACTGAAGATTCATTATTATTATCTTTGTCAGGATATACACCTAATTATGATTCCTTGGTTAGAGACATGCAAACTCAGTCTTCCCATTAATGTTAAGGCAACAAAGTAAATTCTAAATCTGTCTTTATCTGTAGCTACCTTGAATTAATAAATAGTGTTAATAATTATCCATGTTCTTTTAATTCCCCTGGACGTGAGTTTTTTGGCCCTTTAGATAATTATTGTTGTTGTTTTTTACGTAGGTAGATAAGCCATATATCTATATTTCAGTACGAGGTGTACTCAGCGAGCTATTGATAGATTAGCAAAAAGGAAGTCATATTATTCTTTCATGATAAATTTTCCTGGCCCCCCAAAAAAACGCAAAAGTGAAATATTGAAATCAAATTATCAGCCATACTGTGCATTTTTATAACAACTTTTCCATATTTACAAACAAATAGTACAACAACTTATACATTGCAGTTGATAAAAAAATTAAATTGCATTTTAAGTTAGTAAAAATCTATCTTGAAAAAGTGTCGGAAAATCGAATTTTTTAGGTACCGCATGTACGGAATGCTGCTATTAAAAGTTGGGTCTGGAAATTTATTTTCTTCATGAGCCTATATCTCGAAAACTTAATAAGTGATTTAAAAAATAAAAAATAGTTTTGAACATAGATTTTACTTATCTACCCATACCTCGCTGGAATGCACCTTATACTGAAACACAGTGTATAAACATAGTATGCATTTCACACCCCTTCTTCCCACTTAGACTAAGCCTATGACAACAAGTCGATCGCAACACACTTTTTTTTTTTTTAAAGATTTATTTATTGTTTTCGACAGAGAGAGAGAGATACAGTCAGAGACAGAGAGAAGGGGGAGGGCCCAGAACAGTCTCCATAGTTGCACATCATCGGTTTTTCCACATAGTTTCATTCCACAGGTGGGCGGGGCTGCACAGGGCAGGAACTGGGCCGGTGTCTCGCCCCGGTGAGAACTGAACTGGGGGCACCCCCCAGTTCAGCATATGGGTCCGCACGGGCTGGGGCCAGGATTCGATCCTCGGTCCTCAGGGCTGCAAAGTGAGCTCCTAACCCACTGAGCCATCCCGGCTTCCCCGCAACATACTTTTAAGATAAAAAGTAGATCTTATATACAGAAAAGTTGGCCATTCATGTGCTCAGTCTTCTAGGTCTCAAAATTCTTTTACTTTTGTGAAGACTGCTGAGAATGTGGATTACACCTATAGACATTTGTTATATGAGGAGTTAAAACTGAAGAAGTTTAAAAATAGCGGTGGTAACACATTTTATGCAAAATTTATGTTTTACAAAGAAAAAAAATTAGAACGAGTGGCATTGATTTTAGTTTTTGAAAATTTCTTTTGTGTCTGGCCTATAAGGGGAAACAGGTGAGTATTAATACAAAATACAATTAGTTATCAATATGAGATAAATATCGGCTTCTGTACTCAGTCTACAGTGATGTCACATATTAGGGAACCTCAGGAAAACTTGACTGCACATTTGTGGCAAAATAGCTTTGATGTCCTAGACACCTAGAAGGTTCCTAGTGTACCCTTTGAGAAACCCTGTGCCAGGCCATGGGTATGGACCAGTGAGTGCCCAGGGAGATACCGGTCCTGGCCTTTGCGAATGTGACATTTCTGCTCATAGAACTGTGTAGTCTGTATTTAATAGAGGGGGGAGTTGTGTTATACGGGTTCTACTTCTAAAATTTTTGAATTATTCTTGAGATATAGTCAAGGTTTGAAGTTTACTGTCAAGGAAAACAATTCACATCTTGGACAACCAAAAGACAAATACTTTTTGGAACTCAGGCTATGGAGCATATATGGATTTGATTTATATACACATTAGGCTACGATAGGAAATTGTAGAGCTAGCAAAGGAGCTGGGCATTTATATTATTACCATATTTAGTATTCCAGCCAAAGACATTGGTAACTTATATTTTAATATTAACTTTCTAGCGACTTGATGTTTATTTATTTTATATAATTGGAATATGAGTTACATTTGTATTATAGTGTTCTACAAAGTGTGTACTTGACATTTTAATTTCCTTGAGAGCAAATACACAATTTCCTTAATTGTGTATTCCTGTTGTTTAACATAACATACAGCATATATGGTCAATTCTTATTATTCATGGTAGTTATGTTCTATAAAGTCAATGAAAACACTCAGCTATTGCTCTTATGGGAAATATAAGGTCAGGTTCCTGCAAGCCTCTGCTCACAGCATTTTTGTCAGCTGATTAATGCATTACATGGCTTCTGCTTAAAGACACCTTATGTAATGTATATTGTTGATTCGTTAATATTGAACTCACAGCCAATGGCACTATAACTTAAGTCTGGAGGAACGTTATTTAACTCATGGGTTTTCTTTGTAAGGCATTTCATGGACCTCTTGTGCTTAGGAACGTTTCAGCATCATGCTCAGGCTATTTAAAATAGTGAAATTGCCAATGAAGAGCACAAAATTGGGAAACACATGTCACTAAATACATGCCAAAAGGACAATTGTTTACAGTACGAGAGCTGAAGCAAGAAGGCAGAGTGTTTCCTTTTTCCACATCATGTGGGAATGTGCACCTTGGTGGCTCAGAGGTTTTGCCTCTGGTGTACATGTTGCTACTGAGTGACCACAAAAGTGATGCATGTTCACTTTGAAGTTGCAAATAAATTTCAGTCATTTGGCAAGTTAGCAAATATGGAATCCACAAATGAGATCTAACTGTAGTTGGTTTGAATATATTAGTAAATACATGAGCGACATTTTGTTTTATGACGATTTGCAGGTAATATCTAGCTAATAGTTAATGTCTCCTGTGGACCAGCATTTCATTAGCTTTCTTTCGTGTAGGTCTTTATGCAGATGCATGAGTTAGCGGGCTTTCTTGTACAGGTGAGTCAGCTGAGACTCACAGACGTTATGGCACGTTTCCAAGGCCTTGCAATTGGGTGGGAAGTATCAGACCTGAAATTCTAAACAGGCCTGTCTGACTTCACCAGGTGATGATTATGACTAAATATTAACTCTCATTTCACACTTTTTTTCTCTGCTCTTTGAGAACAAATAAAGTGTGTTGTTTCTGGGTTTACTTCCTTTAACTTGACAAAGTAAATATTGCGCCTGCCTGGATATCTGAAAGCTAAATCTAAGTGCATTCCTTTATAAAATTAAAACAAACAAACAAATAACAACAAACAAAAAACATTGACCTTAGAAATGTAAATTGTAGGAGGAATTTAACACAGACAGCTGATCAAAACAGACTCTTTGGCAGATTAAAAGTTCCTAATAATAGATTAAATTAATATTATATTAGTTACGTAAATACTCCCTTCTCACTCCATTTATTTGTACCATTTCTAAAACTGAGCTATTTTTAAGCCAAATCATATACTATAAATGTCATGACATTTGTAAGTGCTTTTTAAATGTTGCTGTAATATAGTTTTTATGAAGAATGTATGAAACAACTTTCAAGGGAAAGAAGATTCTAAAATAAAATTAAAGCATACTCTACTACCTGAGAGTTTTCTGTTCAACAGATGTAGTCAAAAAAAAAGAAAGAAAAAGAAAAAGAGAAAACTTCTGTAATGTAATGTTTAAAATTTATACAAAGATACATTCCACTGTAAGTATAAACCATATTTCTGAATAAATATCTCCACTTTAGTTTAAGAAGATAATGATCATAGCAAATGTCTGGGTGGTCCAAAGTTACAGGGAACTTGGGCTTTCTAGGAGTAAGATCCAGTGGCTTCATTTCTGATGTTATTATAACAGCCTTTCGTTTGTCTATTTCCATGGCCTATTGTCCCAGGTGTAATAAACAGTTAAGATGTGATGTACTTCAAGATTACCTTGGGCCATTTTGTCCTGGAGAGTAATAAAAAAGAATCACTACTGACCCTCCTCCCCCATCCTGTGATGGTCATGTGTTCTGAAGCATATGCATTAACCAAAGAGGTGAATGTGATCCTGGGCAACTTAAGCCTTCATGGATCTTTGTCTATAACTTCAGTGTTCTTCTCAGTGGAAATATAATACTCTTTGCCCCATAGCTTTGAGGCATTCTTAACAATCTCTTTATTGTCACTGGACAGTTATCTTTTCACAAGCTCTGCATTACTCTTGGGAAGGTAATCCAAAAATGTTTTAATAACAGGAAATGTTTGCCATTTTACCCATAGTACAAAAGAATTCATGTGTATTGGGAGCTGAGTCATACATCTGGTTTCAAGTTCAAAAGGTCAGAATGCGGAGGCTGTCACATCCTTTGCTTTTACAATTCTTGTCAATTTTGTCTATTCTGAATGACTTTGCTGCATTCCACACGTTGCTGGCTACCCTCCTCCCCCTTCCTTAGGTACCAGGGAAAAAATTTTAAAATACACTATGGGGTCACCAAACAGGAAAATTAAAACCAATAATAATGGGAAAAGGGAAAATAAGTGAGGCTGAATTTCATATATAATAAAAATAGATAATGAACTGAGATCCTTTATTGTGGCTTTTGTTATAAGGAATCTCAGCTTTATAATGGGATTTTTATCTTTGTTTACAGTCAGTTATATGACTATTGTGGTAATGCCTTATTTAAATATAATGTCTTTTAAGGTAATGTAAACAATTCATTCTATACATTGTCTCTCCCTCCAGAAAAACTAATAATGGGATTTACTATCCTACAAATCCTTCATTGATTAAGCTCAAACATCTTGTTGCCTTTGTCCATTCACCACGATATCTGAAGTCTCAGCTCTTCTGAAACCCGTTCAGTTTCTATTTGAGTTTTGCTTGATTTTGTATATACTCTTCCCATTGCCTGAAATTCTTGTTCCATGTTTCTGCTTGGAAAGGGTGTCCAGCAATAAGGGTGAACTACCTAAAATGTTTTTACTTTAATCTGCTTTTGAACAAGATTATTTCTTGAAATAGAACTTTAAGAAATATTTGTAAACAATGAATATGTTACCTGGTATTTATGCTCACAATAACATACAGGTGCGCTAAAAATTAAAGTGTGCTCTTGGGGGATTAGAAATGTGTCTAGTGATAAATGAATGCAGTTCCTAACCTAGATCATTTAGTTTAAATCCAAAATCAAATGTAACCATTTGATGTTCTGGCATCTGGCATCTGTGAACTGAGGATTTTTTTTTTTTTTTTTCAAATTTCCACTTGTGTGGGCCTCCTAAGCCTCACCGGGTACTTCTCAGGATGCAAGCTCTGGCCTGTCAACACAGAAATCTTGAAAGGCCATTTGAAAGTAGGAGAGGTACCTTGACATAAAACCAAGTCTTTAAAAATGTTATCCACAATTTCTAATATCCATAAGTCATCGAAGGATAAGTAGTCAGGAAATATCTTCCATTTGACTCTGCTCTGTGTAAAGATTGAACAGTAAATCATTCACTGGAGGGGGAGAAAGGAGAGGAGGAAAGATTTTATCTTTTTGGATAACTCCGTTGTGTTTTGGTGCTTTCTGGAAAATTGGAAGAATAGAAATTACATGTGCAGATGTCATGGAACAAAATCAGTTTTGTTTTTTAACTGGGGAATACTTCTATAATTTAGTGGGTTTTTTATTTTTTTGTTATAAAAAATTTACTTTATGAACTATAGAAATTATTTTTATAAAATATGATACTTACTTTTTCTCCCCTTTATTTTCTTTTTTTCCCCTTTTCTCCCATAACTGGAATCTCAGCTAGAGAGCTCAGGATATATTATATTTTCATAATTTAAAAAGTTTGAACTGATGGTGATAAATTTTCTTTGGAAGCAGAATGTATTTAAATACTGGATCAACACATTATTTACATAGTATTTTTGTTATCGTTCGCCATTTTCCAAAGGGTTAACTGATATTTATGTTACCGATATATATTTTTGCTGGTTGCCATTTTGTGCATATGTTTTTTAATTTTTTATTTATTTTTTATTTTTTTTGACAGAGAGAGAGAGAGAGAGAGAGAGACAGACAGACAGACAGACAGACAGACAGACAGAGAACTGAACTGGGGGCACTCCCCAGTTCAGCATATGGGTCCGCACGGGCCAGGGCCGGGATTCAATCCTGGGTTCCTGGTGCTGCAAAGTGAGCGCTCAACCCAGTGAGCCATCCCGGCTTCCCCAATTTTGTGCATATGGTTTTTTAACTACAAGTTTCCAAGTTGTTGAGGTTCTATGATGCTCACGTTGTCCAGGAGTGCCACACTTTTTTTATTGCTTCCAGCTGACCCTTCTAAATTGTCCCTCATGGATTCATGTATTGCAATTATTTCTACTTATTTTTTTCTTGAAAGCATCAATGCACTTTCAGTTTTTCTTTTATTTTCTGTGGGTTTCTTTTGCTTTTTTTTTTTGCCTGTCATGTTTTCTTTTGGTTATTGTTGTTTGACTTTCTTGTATGTATAATCACGGATTGTTAGCATGACAGTCCTCTTGAGGACAACCATAGAGATAAACACTTGGTCCTTCTGTAATTGCAAACTTTATTCTTATGCTAAGCAATATAAGAAAAAGTGGAATCTCTTGTCCACAGTGTTTTTCATAAAGTCCTTTATGAGTAAATTCTGTTCTTTAGAAGCCATATACCAAAAACTCCTATAAAGACTACCATAAAAGGATGTTTCTCAGATTCTCTTAGAGAATGGCAAAAAGAAAATGAGTTACTGGATTTCAAATGAAGGCTATCTAAGGTGATGAGGGTAGAGCATAGAGTGGGGTAAATACCTCTTTGGGGTCCATGCTTTCGCCTGTCCGCTCCATTGGTTAGTCATTCATCCCACCACCATGTCCCCTGGTACTTTTCTGTTCTGAGTCATTGTTTCATCTTTCTACTCATCCCAGGTATTTTCCTTTCCCTTTCCTTTATACCAACCAGTAATTAGTTCCCACATCACAGATCCACTTGTAATTGTATGAGTTTTCAGTCTTTAAAGAGAAAATCAGATAGATGAACAGGTACTATAAAATGATCTACAATATAGAAAAAATGTATCCAAAATGGACACTATAACTGAGAAGTGAACTTCTAAGTGCATAATAATTCTTCTTGGTACACCAATACAATGGAAAATAATATTGTATAAAACAGAGGTGCAATTTTGGCTTTAAAATTTTTTTTCTTAAACTCAACCAAATATATATTTGGCACCATAGAATGTGAATTATTTCCTTACATGAAACACTTTAGAGATGTATTTTATGTATCTGATATTCTGGAAATATTCACCACCTATCCCATTCATATATTTTATCATCAAGCAAATTGAACTATTTAATGAACTCTGGAATTATATTTTCTCCAATGTCCCACTCTCTGGTTTTGTTCTTTAAATCTTTCACTCTTGAAATGAATCCACTTTCTAAGTATTTATAGGCCAAGGTCTACAAATTTGAAAAGGCTTTAAGCCCCAGCTTAAATGTGATTTTCTACTCAAAACCTTTTATGATTTTGCCAGGTGGAAATAATCTCTTTCTCCTGAATTTCCATGGTCTTTTTTCTGTATCTCTCTTAGAGCAATTACCATGGTCAATTCTCAATGTTTTAGGGTTTGCATACCCTTAAAAATGAGGATTAATGTATGTCTTTGATTGCCCACAGTTCTCAGTATAGTGCCATGTCTATTTATATTCACTAAATATTAAAAGAATGAATGAAAGAATGGGTTGGCTGTGACGACATGGTACATTTTACCGTGATATAGTAAAATATTATTGACATAAATTTATTATTTGCAATATGAAAATCTGTCCTTGGAGCCCATTTCTTTTTTATATATAGTACTGCCCCTAGGTTATGTCATCTAATCTCTTGCCTTCAGATGTTATCATATGTAAGTGACTCCCTTATATCTGTCTCGAGTTCTTTTATTTCTGATTCTGAACTTGTACATTTATTCATCTACAGATACCTAATAGGAATCTTAACTTTAACATGACTGAAACAAAGTCGTCATTTTTTTTTTTTTTACAAATGTACTTCTCCCCTCGTCTTTTTCCTTCTTAGTAAAAGGTACCATTGCCACTACCATATCCAGAGTTGCAAATGAAGAAAGAGAGTCTCAATTCTACCTCTTCACCATCCCTTTCCACATCCAGCTTCTCAGCGAGTCAGCTTTGTTCTTATCTACGATGACCACAACTACTCCAGGGCAGCTGTGTCCTAGGTTTTTTGTTACATTCATGACTCCATTACTCATTTGCATCAGAGGAAATCTTTGAGAGGTGCCCATCAGATCTTATCTAGCCTGTGCTTCCCTCCTAGGTCTATCTGGCACCATTAGAATAAACTCCAGGCATTTTATTCTGGCTTCTAGAGCCCTTCGTGAACTGATTTTATATGAGCCTTCCTCTTTGCTCCATATATGCTGTCCAGGTGACCTTAGATCCTTGTTCCTTCTGTCTGGAAATCTTTACCCTGCATTCCTGCTTGTCATATCAAATCCAGCATAAATATCTCCTCCATGAGACTTCCTGCTGGCCCACCCATACTCTCTGTCCCACCTACTTTCCTGCACAAGGGCAGCACCTGCATTTTATTTCCTGGGTGTTGTCTCTTCCCCCAGTGAGCCTCCCTTTGCTGCTCAGAAAGACAAGGTGTAGTCAACTCTCTATATCCTTAGCTTTCACATCTGCAGATTAAACCCCTTGCCGATGGAAAATATTTGGAAAAAGTATTATGTTGTTGCTGCCATGTACCATGCAGTTAGGCCTATAATGGTCGTGTCTCTACTGAACATGTACAAACATTTTTCTTGTCGTTGTTCCCTAAACAATGCAGTAAAATGATTATGTAGCATTTATAGTGGGAATTATAAATAATCTAGAAATGCTTTAAAGAATATGCATAGTTTATATACAAATACTATATTATTTGATATAGGGGACTTGAGCATTCGTGGATTTTGATATCTGCGGGGGTCCTGGAATCAACCCCCAGGGATCCCAAGGGAGGACTGTATAGAGGAATTAAGTCTTTCTCCTCCATCAGCTCTCAGCCAGTGACTTATAGGATTTGGTATATAAATACCCCAGGTGGCCACCCATCAGAGTGGGACTTAGAAGCATGTGTATGTTCACTAGGTTCCAGATTTACCCAGTGAGATTAACTGATGTTGCCCACAGTGGTAGCTATCCTGACAAGGAACCTTTTATTGACTACTTGATATCCTTGTCTTACTTCCCTACCTTCGTATGGATTTTCCTTTCACCTCCCAAATAATATTTTTGGCCCTAAATTCTTGTCCCAAGGTCTACTTCTGTGTAAATCAAAACTATGGCACATTCTGTGACCACCAAAGGATCCATGTTTTCTCTAACGTATTACATCATTTCAGTTGTCTGGGTAGCACATATCATTATTTGATATTTTTCTTATTAAATAAAATGTGTTAACTTTCTTCTTCCAGCTAAAATTTTATAAGAACTGGGAAAGCAGAGTATTTTTCTCATGTCAGTATACCCCCAAACTAGAAGACTATGTTATATTATCACAAGGACTCAATAAATGATTGATGAAGAAGTGGTTAATGATTTTACACAAAAAATAAAAGGGCCCAATTTCAAAGATGCAAATTGTAGGTTAAAACTATTTAGCTTCTCATGAATAGACACTTGACTGAAAACTAATTGAGTTTTGACTTTAATACGAATCAAGTTTATAGCGAAAAAATATTGGCTGTTCACTTGGCTGACATTTATTTAGTAGCTCTCTTCACTTTACTTTAGATTAAGCTGCTTGGCTAGGGGTGGCATATTAAGCAAGTCCTTGAAAGAATAATATTTCAACTGACATAGCCAGGCCTGGGGCAGGCATGACTTTTATTATTATTATTATTATTATTATTAATAGGCATAAGCAATTCCCAACCCTACTCTCCACATCTGTTTGCTGCTTTTCTGTCCTGTATCTTTCCCCAGACCATGAGCTGTCGAATTGTAGGAACTGATCTTTTAAATCTCTTTGTTCCCTGTTTTTTTTGCATGTATTACTAAATGATAAATAAAAATTTGCTGACTGATTAGATATTATGTCTGGTGGAGTGTGAATTTATGTGTTGCATAGTCCTTTTTTGGAGAATTATATAGGTTACTTTAAAAGAAACTAGCAGCAATTGTTGGTAATTCTAATGACACTGAATAGAATTCAGAAAAAAAAAATTCTTCACTTTTATATTTCATTTAAAAAGATGGCTTGAAGAAAGCGGCTTTTGAGTTTTCTTTGAAACTACTTCTTTGTTTATTTACAAATTAATTGCTTTCTGCAGCATTTCCCTTTAGAGCTAGTAATGAAAAGTATTTAAAAACAATTAGCAACCACATCCAGGCCTGCTTTTCTAAGTCTATTCACTTTATAAAATTGAATAGTGTGCTTGTTTTATCT
>PVKE010050801.1:0-10836 GCA_004027555.1 Craseonycteris thonglongyai
TGTTTTCCCTCTGGGGGTTTGCCTATCAGATGGGCTTCTCTTTATTTTTTCTTTTGGGTTCAGTATTGGGAAAAGGAGCTTTTGGGAGAGGGTTGGGGGAAGCAGACAGCTTCTGTGTTCTGGGGCACTTTAGGTTGCAGTCTTAGCTGTTAGATAGCAGGGTAGTAAAGGTGTGGCCATGGGTGGGGTCATGTTAGTAAAAGCTAATGTGGGCCTGAAACACAATAGCAGATTCCTCTTTTAGCAGGGGGGCTGGTGGTTCAGTGTGGGCGGGGCGCAGGAGCTCCAGTCTTTCTCTCCTCTGCCTGGCTGCCCCTCCTTTAATCATATCTGCAAGCCACGCCCGCAGGGCAGCGGTTGGATGGGCTGGGGCCTGGCAGAGGTCCTGGTCAGCCGCGCAGTCCCACATGCAGGCAGAAGCCTTGGCGTCCTGGTCAGCAGCCCAGTTGCGCATGAGGGCTGTGGCGCCCCAGTGGCCTGATGGGCGGGACGTTGAAAGCCCAGTTGCGGGCTTGAGAACAAGCAGCAGTGCTGCAGAGGCCCTGTGGACAGGGCGCAGAAAGCCAGTCTCGTGTGCAGGCAGAGGCGTTGCAGTGACCTGGTGGGTGGGGTGCCCAAAGCCCAGGTGCGTGCACGCAGCAGTGCCGCAGCGGCCCGGTGGGCGGGGCGCGGAAAGCCCTATGGACACAGGTCGTAGCTCCAGCGGCAGCGACTCTATGCTCCCGGCTCTGTTGAGACCACCCAATTCACTCTAAGCATGTCTAATGCAGCTATGCCCACTCAAGCCCCAGACCTCTCTCCAAGAGTCCTGTCTTCAGAAGGTGCTCCCTCACAGTCAATCTCCTCCATAAATCAGGGGTGCTGAGCTGTTGTGGGCTGGTGCCCTCCTCTCACCCCACCCGCCAGGAAGTGCAACCACCCTGCTCCACAGTCCCTGTTCCACTTTAGGCTCCGTGATCTGATTAGGGCACTGCGTGCTGTCCCTTGTGATCAGATGTTAAATTGTCCACAGTCTTGTGGGTCTTCCACGCTCCCTAGGTCTCGGCTTCCAGCCCACCCTCGCTCTAGCTTCACTTTGACTATAGTTCCCCAATCCCCCTTGGTTTTTGCCAGCCCTGGGCCACGCTCTGAGTCTCTGTCCCCGAACTGCTGCTTCCCCTTCCCTCTCCTGCTCTCCCCTTTTTTCTCTAACCTTTGTGTTGTTCTGCATTGTGTGGTTCTCTTAGTTGAGGTTGCTTCTCAGGGTTTCCCTGTGGATTCCCCTCTGTTCACAAGGATCTTCCCAGGCAGTTATTGGCGTTCTCCTCTCATGCCGCCATCTTTTTTCTCCGGTCACTCACTCTTGAGTCACAGAGTCTAAAAACTTTTATAATATTCTCATAAAATCCTCTGTATTTCTGTGGCATCCATCATAATTTCTCATCTTTTATTTTTTATTTTGGCTATTGGTATCTTTTCTATTTTTTCCTTGATGAGTCTAGCCTTGGGTTTGTCAAATTTATTGAGTTTTTCAAAGAGCCATCTCTTCATTGCATTAATTCTTTTCTTTTTGGATCTATTTCATTCAGATCTACTCTAATATTTATTATTTTTTCCTTTTTGTTGAACTTGGGTTTCATTTTTTTATTTTTTAATTTCTTTAAGATGTAATGTTAGGTTTCTTGAAATTTTTTTTATTTGTTTGTTTCTTGAGATAGGCCTGTAATGATATAAACTTCCCTTATAATACTGCTTTCACTGCATCTCAATTGTTTTTATAGAATGTGATATTATTCTTATTTGTTTCACTTTTTTACCCCTTTTTTATTGTTAAATTTATTGGGGTGATTTGGTTGGTAACAATTTTATATTTTCCAAATGTACAACTCTACATTACATCGTCTGTGCATTGCATTGTGTGCTCACCACCCTGAATCAGTTCTCCTTCCATCACTACATATTTGATGCCCCCTCCCTACTCCTTCCTCCCCTGCTCTGACACCCACCTTTTCTTTTGATCCCTGTTTCAATTTCCTCTTTAATCCAGTCACTTTTTAATTTCAAGTTGTTTATTGTCCACATATATGTGGTTTCTCTATCTCTCTCTCTCTTTGTCCCCACAGTTGATCTCCAACGTTAATGATTTGTGGTCAGAGAATATGCTTGGTACAATTACAATCTTTTTAAATTTGCTGAGGCTAGTTTTGTGTCCCAGCATATGTTCTATTTTTTAGAATGTTCCATGTGCACAAGAAAAGAATGTATAGTCTTGTGTTCTAGGATTAAGTTACCTGAAAATGTTAATTATATGCATTTGCTGTAATTTATCTTAAAGGCTGATATTTCCTTTCTGATTTTGTTCAGATGATCTATCTATGGCTTTCCATGGGGTGTTTTTGTCAGTATCTCCCTTTAGTTCTGTTAGTAGTTGCTTTATAAATTTTGATGGTTTTTTTATTTGGGGCATGTATATCAATATGTGTCATGTCTTCTTATTGCATTATCTGTATCAGTTCTATCTTTGTCACCTTTCATCCTTTTTATCCTGATGTTTATTTTGTCAGATATAAGTATGGTTACATGTGTATTTCTCTGGGTGCCGTTTGCTTGGAGTGTTCTTTTCCACCTTTACACTCTAAGTCTATGTTTGTCCTTGTTGCTGAGATAAATCTTTGGAAAGTAGCATATGATTGTTTTTGTTTGTTTGTTTGTTTTTTAATCCAATCTGCTACTCAGTACCTTTTTACTGGAGTCTTTAGCCCATTTAGATTTAGATTTAGGATGATTAGTGATATATGAAGATTTTCAAAGTCATTTTATCTTTTGTGTTCTGGTAGATCAATATGTCTATTCTTTGCTCTTTTGTTTTTTTGTTTTTTTTTGTTTTTTTATTTATTTATTTATTTATTTATTTATTTTGACAGAGGAGAGACAGAGAGAGATATAGAGACAGAGAGAGAACTGAACTAGGGGAGCTCCCAGTTCAGCACATGGTTCCGCACGGGCCGGGGCCGGGACTCAATCCTCGGTCCCCGGTGCTGCAAAGTGAATGCCTAACCCACTGAGCCATCCCGGCTTCCCCTGCTCTTTTGTTTTTGTCAATTATTTTATTTTGGTGGTGTTTGATTATATTATACTATTTCCTTTTGTTTATATAATGCATTTCAATTTTAGATTTATTTTGAGTTGTTATTATCAAGTTTATTTAAAATAAAATTTCATATATACTTTGGTTTCTTTCCTTAAACATGCTTCTTATTTACATTCTCTTTTGAAGATTTAAATTTTTATTTCCTTCCATATTGTTTTTGTTGTTCCAAGTTATCCCTATTTATTTTGACTTATTGTTTCATGTAAAATAGCTTCATTTACTATTTTCTGAAATGCTGACCTTAGGCTGGATAATTGTCTCTAGTTCTGTATGTCAGAAGAAGTTTTTGTTCCTCATTCATAGCTAAGGATGTCTTCACTGGATAAATTATTCTTGGCTTGTAATTATCTTTTTTTTCTTTTTCAATAATTTGTATATTTGATTCTGCTCCTTCCTGGCTTGTACAGTTTCTGCTAAGCCTGACAATAATTTGATAGGATTTCCTTTATAGGTTACAGTCTTCTTTTACTTTGCTGCCTTGAAAATTCTTTGCTTGTTGATCTTTAGCAGCTTCAATATAATGTGCTTTGGAAAAGGTCAGTTAGAATTCAGGTAGTTATGTGTGTTTCTTAAATTCAAGAATCAAGTTGTTTTTGTTCTCATTTTTTGATATAGAAGGTGTGATCCAAGAATACAGTGAATGTTTAAATAAAAATTTTATTACAGTAAAATATACATTGCCATTAATCTCCCTCAAAATACTATCCCTTCAAGCACACTTATCTCATCAGTCTTACCACTTTCTGAAGCAGGTCTGAAAGTACTCTTTCATGAATATCTATAATTGTGCTGCTGTGTGTGCCTTGATGTCCTGAGCCAATTCAAAATGTTTATCTTTCACAATCTTTTTGACTTTGGAAAGAGCCAGAAGTTGCATGGTGCCAGATCTGTTGAATAAGATAGATGAGGACACACTGTACTTTTTTTGTTTTTTGACACAAATTGCCATGTCAGAAGCAACGTGTGACATAAAACATTGTCATGATAGAGAATAAAGTCATTTGCTCATTTTTTGGCCCCTCAAAAAACAGAAATTTTATAATTTTTTCAGAAAGTGACAGAAATTATGGGATAAGTTTTTTTTGTTTTGTTTTGTTTTTTGTTTTTGTTTTTGTTTTTTTGTGTTTGAAGCAAGGAGGAGCATTTTCAGGGGATTAAAGTTAACATGTCTTTTACTGTGATATGTTTTATTTAAACAATCACTGTGGGAAGCCATTTGGGCTGGCTTATGGAAACAGCCGTGCAAGCAGGTCTAGTTAATGCTTAACTTGTTTCTGCTCCTAAGACATTTGTCTTTGTCTGCGCCTGGAGGGCGCTTACCTATTGTAGAGGTATGTGGTGAGAATGGCCAGTTCCCGGACACAGAGAGTTGATAGCTATCTGAATAATTATCCGTATCTGTTCTGGGAGAAATCTGACCTTTTCTTGTTATTTTGATTTTAGTTTCTATGATTAATCATCTGCTTTTGCTGAGGTAATGCATAGTTTCTTTGTTACATTATGTAGTCTAAAAACGTATATATTGGTGGAGGAAAATAAACTCGGTGCTGGAGTCATCAGCTCCAGACCGGCCGCATCTAAAATCTGTGTGTGTCTTTTTCATCCGCACTCCCCCTTTTAGGTTCTGACCAACTTGCCGTGGCAGGTCCGTGACAAATCACCATATTTTTTATTACATCTCATAGGTATGGAAAGTTTTCTGTTGACAATTTGAATAAACTCTGTGCCCTTCTCACTTTCTTAACCTTCTGGTATACCTATTATTCTTATATTGGTCTTTCTAATGGAATCAGAAAGTTCTTGTAGAGTTCTTTTATATATTTTAATTCTCATTTCTCTCTCTCTTCTTCATTCTGGGTCATTTTCATATTACTATCTTTGATTTCACTAATTTTTTCCTTCATCTGGTCAGCTATTTTTCCTAAACTAGGTTTTTCATAATTTATATTTTATATTGAGTTCTTCATCTCCAGAATACTTTATTTTTATTTCAACCTTTTTGTAAAATATTCTTCTTGTTCATTCAATTTTATTTCTGAGATCATTAAACTGCTCATCTGTATTTTCTTTCATCTTGTTGAGTATTTTCCAAATTGTGATCCTAAATTCTGTCATTTAATTACATAATTCAATGCCTTTACAATCATTTCCTAGAGAATTATTTTTTTCCTGAGCAGACTTGTTAGCTTGGTTGTTTATATTTATTATTAAATTATTTCTCTTCCTGGTCATTTACAGGAGTGGGCATAGTAGATATAAAAATTTTTTTCCAGTGGGTATCTTTGTATCATTTTATTTCCTCTTGTGTTATTTCTTATTTCTTTTCTCATGGTGGTTGTCTTTCTGTGAGTTGGGCTTCTCCTCTTTGCTCTGGTCACTTTGGTCTCTGTGTGCCAACCCTGTGGGAGTATGTAGTGGTCTGTGCAACTCTAACCCTCTGAATCTCCAGTGCTTTCCCTGCAACCAGAAGTTGCAGAGCTTTTGTGTCTCAGATTCCCTTGGCTCCTCAGCTGGTTTCAGCCCAGAATGGTGGGGACATGACTTTTTTGGGAGGGTGGCTGTTGTATTTGTCACTGAGAGATGGTGGCTGCCAGATAGCCAATGCTGTTTCATACCTACCATTTTGTTTATTCCCCCAAGCCACATTGTGTATTTTCCACTCAGGGAGTGTTTTTCTAATTCTAAGGACTGTAGACATTCTGCTCTTTAAATCAACTCTCATTGCTACTGTTTCTTCTGAGGCTGGCAAAAACAGTAGGAAGGTGTGGGGATGAGAGCTCTGGGAGGATAGGGCGAGACAACCTTTCTCCCTGTCTTTGTTTTCTGCCTCGTGCTGAGGACAGTGTGACGTTACTCTCTTTTGTATTCAGTCTTTTCTCTGAGGCCTCCACTCCAAGTGATTGGTTCAGCTGTATTATATGCTGATCCATCAGGAAGGAATGCTTGTAGCCAAAGAATGTGCACAGGCAGTCTTTTCACTCCTCTATTCTGAAACTGGAGTGAAGTCTAAACTGCAGCTTCTTTTTTTATTGTTAAATTTATTAGGGTCACATTGGTTAGTTAAAAATTGCATACTTTCCAGACATACAATTCTACAGTACTTTGTCTATATTTTATAATATGTGTTCACCACCCAAAATCAGTTTTCTTTCTATTCTCATAAATTTAGCTCCCCTCCCTTCTCTCCCAAACCCTCTCTTCTTTATCTTCGCATAACCACTAAACCATTGACTATGTCCATGAAATTTTAATTCTTTGTTGCTTTCAGTTACACTTTTTTTAATTGTTAAATTTAATGGGGTGACCTTGGTTGGTAACAATTAGATAGTTTCCAGGTATACAAATCTACGTTACATCACCTATTTATTGCATTATGTGCTCACCACCCAGAATAAGTTCTCCTTTCATCACCATACATCTGGTGCCCACTCGTGAAGTCACATGGTTCTTAGTTTTTCTGGCTGGCTTATTTCACTTAGTGTAATGATCTCAAGTTCCATCTGTGTTTTTGCAAATGGCAGTATTTTATCTTTCTTTATAGCTGACTAATATTTCATTGTGTATATGTACTACAGCTTTATTATCCAGCAATCTATCAAAGGGCACTTCAGTTATTTTCATGACTTAGCCACCGTGCACAGTGCTGCAATGAACATTTGGGTACATATGTTTTTATGGACTATGGTTTTTAAGATTTTGGAGTAGATACCCAAAAGAGACATGGCCAGGTCAGAAGATAGCTCCATTCCCAATTTTCTCAGGAAAGTTCATATTGTCTTCCATAGTGGTTATACCAGTTTTCCTTCTTACTGACAGTAGTGTATAAGGGTTCCTTTTTCTCCATGGCCTCTCTAGTACTTTTTGTTCCTTGTTTTGTTGATTATAGCCATTCTAGCAGGTGTGAGGTGGTTTATCATTGTGGTTTTGATTTGCTTTTTCTAATAGCTACTGGAGTTGAGCAATTTTAAATATGTCTGTTGGCCATTTGTATGTCTTCATGGGTAAACTGTCTGTTTAGACCAATTGGGAGATAATATTTTTAAACAATGCTTCTGATAAGGGACTAATATCTAAAATAAATAAAAATTTCATAGAACGCAATAACAACAAAAAAGCAATCCAATTGTAAAATGGTCAGAGGATCTAAATGGGCTGCAGCATTTGGCAGCCCCTGCCTTTGCCCTTCCTTTTCCCTTACAGTACAAGGCTGAGTTCTAGGATGCTCAATGACCATCTTCTTTCTCCTCTCTCCTAGAACTACAGTGAGTTCCAAGCCGTGTCAAACAGCCCATGTCTCTTCACTTGTTCCCTTCCACCTTTGCAGTTTACCCCTATTCGACCACCTTCAGGTATTTTAATGTGATGAGTAGGTCTCTTGGCTTTGTGTGTTGTGTTGGAAATCCTTTGTTCAATTGTAGCTATTTTATTTGTTGTAACTTCCAGTGGAGTTCATGAGTGCCTCTCATGCTGCCACTTTGATGAATGTGGTTTCTGGGTTTGTTGTTGTTTTGTTTTCTTTGTTTTCTTTGTCTTAAAGAAGTACTTTTAAGATTATTTGTAATAGTTTGGTGGCAATGACTTTTAGCTTATACTTCTGTTGTAAGTTTTCTATTTGTCCCTTGGTTTTAAATGATAGCCTTAATGGTATATTACCCGTGTTTGTAGTTTCTTGCTTTTTATCACTTTGACTGTTTCATGCCAATCCTATCTGGTTTGCAAGGTTTCTTTTGAGAAATTAGCAAACAATCTTATTGTAACTTTCTTGTTGATAACTATTTCTTTTTCTCTTTTGACTTTTAGAATTCTTTCTTTGTATTTAATCTTTGCTATTTTAAGTATAATTTGTTTTAGTTGGGGCTCATTGTGTTCATTTTGTTTGGGGATCTCTGCAGTTCCTGAGCTTGTCAGTCTATTTCTTTAGCAGGTTAAGAAAGTATTCAGTTATTATTTCTTTAAATTGGTTTTCAATACATCGAGTTTTCTCTTCTTCTTCTGGTACCCCTATGATGTGTATATTGTTACACTTCATGAGGTTTCAGGTCAGACATCAAGTTAAGTAATCATTCAGTCCTTTAAACTATTTTTATTTAAAATTTTTTTTTTGCTGTTTTTATTGGGTGTTTTCTGCTACTTTGTGTTCTAAATCACTGACTTGATGCTCTGCTTTATCTAGTCTGCTTGTGATTTCTTCTACTGTGTTTGTATTACAGTTATTATATTCTTCTCTTCTGCCTGGTTCTTATTTATGGTTTTCTTCTCCATTTTTCATGTTTGCTATCTCTTTTTTGAAGTTATGACTAATTTTCTTGAGTATTTTTTTAATGTTTTATTTATATTTTATTTATTTTTGACAGAGAGAGAGAGATACAGAGACAGAGAGAGAACTGAACTGGGGGATCTCCCAGTTTAGCATATGGTTTTGCATGGTCCGGGGCCAGGATTTGATCCCCGGTCCCCGGCGCTGCAAAGTGAGCGCTTAACCCACTGAGCCATCCTGGCTGCCCCATCTTGAGTATTCTTATAACCAGTGTGGTGAGGTCTGTATTTGGTAGTTTGCTTGACTGCACCATTTGTTTGTTGTTGTTGTTGTTTTCCTGAGGTTTTCTCATGTTATTTAATTTGAGATGTAGTTTTTTGTTTTTTTGTTTTTATTTTGGTGGCCTACCTTTATTTGTTTCTATGTATTAAATATATTTGCTAAATCTACCAGTCTTGGCTGGGTGGACTATTGTAGTATGTACACTGTGGGACCCAGTGGGACAAGTTTTATGGTCACCTATAATGGATGCTTCAAGGGTGTTTCTTGTGTGGGTTGTGTGTACCTTCATATTATAGTTCACCCCTGATTTCTCTTGATATCATAGTGTGGGGGATTGACACTCAGGTTGATGGGCATGGTCATGCGCAAAGCTCACCCCATGGAATGTTTTTTTGCCCCAGTGAATTCTTGTGCCTGCTGAGATTGCACTTTGGGTTTTCTGCTTGGGGGACTAACTTGGTCATTCTTTGCTTTGGTCTGATGCTGGCATCCAGGTATTTTGGTTTGGGGGCTCTTTGCAAGAACCTCTGGTGCAGGCCCACATCAGCCACTGCCTGTAATTGAACAAATACCTGTAGGTTTAGAAAGCAATCTACACTTAGTCACTGTCTATGTTAAACATGGAGGCATGTGGGAGTGACCATGCTGTGAACCAAAAACAGCTGCCACTAGTACTAGGCCCAGCATAGTACTTTTAAGAAGTGAGGACAGCCCAACATTTGCTTACACTCAGATAGCAATCCTGAGAAATAAGAACATAGTTGGAGGGATCACATTATCAGATATCAAATTATACTACAAGGTCAGTTATCAAAACAGCATGGCAGAGTCATAGGCATAAAAACAAACACATAGATCAATGGAACAGAATAGAGAGCACAGAAATGAATCCATGTCCAGAAATGAATCTAATTATTCTATGACAAATGAAGCAAGAATTTGTGTTGTGGTAAAGACAGTCAATTCAATAAATGTTGCTGGAGAAACTAGACAGATGCATATGAAAACTGAAATTGGACCATATACAAAAGTAAACTCAAAATAAATTAAGGACTTAAAAAGAACCAAAGCCATAAATCTTCTAGAAGAAAATGTAGGAAATAACACCTCAGACATTACCCTTAGTAATATTTTTAATAATATATGTGTTTGGACAAGGGAAATGAAAGAAATAAATGAATTGGACAACACCAAACTAGAAATTTTTTTTCACAGCAAAAGAAAGCATCAACATAATGAAAAGACATCCTACAGAATAAGAGAAGCTATTCAAAGATGGTGGCATGAGAGGAGAAACCTCATACCTACCTGGGAAGGGACTTTTGAATAGAGGGGAATCCACAGGGGAAACCCTGAGAAACAGCCTCAGCTGAGAGAGTCACGCAATGCAAAACAATGCAATAAGGTTAGAGGAAAAAGGGGTGAGCAGGAGAGTAAAGGAGAAGAAGCAGTACAGAAGAGACAGGGATGTGGAATGTGACCCAGGGCTAGCAGAAAAAAAAGGGGGATTGGAGAGTGGAAGCCCCATGAGACTGTGAACAATTTAAAGTCCAAATTGAAGTGATGGCATGCTGTGCCCCACTCAGATCACTGCGCCTAAGGTGGAACAGGGACCATGGAGCAGGGGTAGCTAAAACTCTTGGGGTGGCAAAAGAGCAGGGCATCAACCCGCCAGCCACAGCTTGGCACATCAAGTCACTGGGTTAGAGAAATAGCACAGCTGAGCTGAATATGAATCAGCTATTAGGGAGCTGCTTTCCAAGCCACTGGCTCTTAAAGTGAAAGCCCAGCCTGAGAAGAGCAGAGGGCAGAGAAAAACAGTCACATGCCTCAGGTCTTGTGGGCTGACCTCCATGCCAGCTATAGGTTTTTGGTCCCTATCTTGGCTGTGTATGTTCACCCAGCACCCAGCAAGCAGGGTCAGCACGTGAAGCCCAGAAGTGTGAACTCAAAAGAGTAAATGGTCTCTGGGTGACAGTGAGGTTAAGAGCACAGCCAGGAAGGCAGAGCGCCCTTCTAGAAGGGGCTGGGAGAAAAACACAGGGCTGAAAAGCACACCAGCCTCCCTACTCTTAGTTCTTTACCAGCTGGGTCAGCAACCTGAAGCCTAGAAACACGGACCCAATCAAAAACTGTCTCTGGGTATGACTGATTCTAAACCCAGATC
>PVKE010050802.1:0-10836 GCA_004027555.1 Craseonycteris thonglongyai
CAACTCTCCCTCCCCCCTCCCCCCTCCTCCCTCCTCTCCAGGTAAACACCAAATGTTGGGAGTTTCTTAATAAATAAAGCCGACATGTGTTCCAGATCCCCCAGGATGGTTCCACTGTCAGATGTCAGACTGTGTCTTCATTTTTAGTTGGAAAAATTAGTGTACAGAGAGCATTTATCACATCATAGTGTAATTATTTCTACAGGAGGCTTTTTTCCCCATCAGACAAAAAAGTTCTCTAGGACAACAGCCATTACATGTTCGTTTTTTAATTCTTAGTGTCCAGAAGTGCCTGGTGCCTTCTCAAGTATTGTGTATTGATTGTCAGACTCTAAGTGGCATTCACTGTGACCTGGGAGGCAGATTTCTAGCACACACCCAGTCATTGTGGCCAATACTAAGCAGGGAATGTAGGCCAGACCTTCCTTTGGAGGGAAAGGAGTAGAATTGTACACTCAGGGGATTGGAGCCAATTGGAAGGGCACAGAGAGGGCCTAATCAGGTTTTTAAAAATGCAATATTCTCAAAAGTGATTTCTAACAATCTTAGATCATAGAGGACTCTCCTTTTGCCTCTCCAGGGATGATTTTGACTTGATAACCAACCTTTGCCATTAAGCTCAGTTAAACCATGATTCTTTCTGATAATAGTGCGAAATGGTCAATGTAGAGTCTCCCTGTCCTTATTAATTACTCATCCAAAACATTGCATTCTCTGCAAGCATCTCAGAGCAACAGTCAAGCTTTGTAATTTCAAGGCCTCTTTTACATGCTTAAAAATTAATGAGAACCCCAGCATGCTTTTGTTGATGTGGTCTATATCTCTCAATATTCACCACATCAAAAATTAAAACAAGAGATGCCAGGATAGCTTGGTGGTTGAGCACTTATCTCACAATCACTAGGTCCAGGATTCAATTCCCAGCCCTGGCCCATGCAAACCATATGCTGAACTGTAGTGCAACTGGTAACCACCAGCATAACTCAGCATCGAAGGTTCTTGCTTCCCATGCAGGACGACCCCACATCCACCTGTGTGGAATGAAACACGTCACAACTAATGATGTACAACTATGAAGACTGGGCCCTCCCCTTTCTCTCTCTTCTCAGCTGAAAAAATTTAAAATGCAGGCCTCAGCTGTGAAGGTGATCCCTTACGGCAGTATTCCATGGACTGCCTTTTATTCTCAGGGTCATATGATGGACCCAAGTTTCATCACCTGTAATGATCTTCGTTAAGAAGTCCTCACCTTTTTTTTCAAAAATTTCAAAAAAAAATGGAGGAACTTTTTCCACTGTTACGAATTCACTAACAGCACACTGTTTGAATCAAACATCTAAACACTCCTTCATTTCGATGTACACTGGGTGAGAAACATGAGCATCTCTGTGTGCAACATCGAGAATGATGGAGGTGAGATGCCATATGACTACCAGAACTGGTTATATCCAGAAACAAGTGTGTCTAATGTAACAAAAACCTTAGAATAGAGGCAAAACTTATTAACCTGCCCTCGTACTACACCCAGATTCTACAAATGATGCAAGTAGTCCCCTCTTACCTGAGGGGAATACGTTCAAAGATCCCCAGTGGATGCCTGAAACTGCAGATAGTACTGAACCCTATAAATGAGGTCTGTCCAGAAAATAGCCAACCATGTCATATGAAAAATAGAGACAGTTATTAAAGAAGACACAGAATACAAGAAATATTGTACATAGGACAATGAAACCTTAGTCCCCTTCAAAGAAGGCACTTTGAGACCTCACCCAGTTCTCCCAGCCTCTGTCCCACAAGTCATTAGCAGCTGCAGCACAATGTTGCTTCTGCTCTGGAAGCAGAATCCATGGAACAAATTTTTGCCACAACACATTTCGTGCATCAAAATCTCGAAAACAGTAGTTTTTTGGAATCCCCAGATCAGCTTCTAGTTCTTGTACTGTCAATTGCCAATCTTTGTTGATTGCAGCCCATATACGTTCCACATTCTCAGGTGTTCTGCTTGCTGCAGGTCTTCCAGAACATGGATCACTTTCAACAAATTCTTGGCCACCTTTGAAGCGTTTGTGCCACACTTTTATTTGCACAGCACTCATTGCATCATCCCTGAAAGCCTTAAGAATCACCCAAATAGTATTGCTGAGTGATGTTCAAGCTTAATGCAAAATTTAATGCAGATTCATTGCTCTTCTCACTCATTCATTTTAAATGTAACAGCTACCCAGTACACATTTTTACCCAACGGCGTCTAGTGCCCCCACTGACTAGTACAGTGAAGTCGTCATTGTTCACGCATGCACATTCCAGTTCACTCTCTGGCTGCCAGGTTACATCAATGTTGCACCAACATTCTCCTTATGTTGACAATGGCTAGATTTTTCTTCCAGACAGGCCTTGTGTACTATGTTTTTTCTATATCTACGTACCTATGATAAAGTGTAATGCCCTTTCATTTTAATGAAACACTTATCACTCATTGTGGATATACCTTTTGTTGTTTGAAAAGGGACAACTAAATTAGCATGAATTTCTTTTTTCTTCACAATTTTACCAACAGAAGATTCCTTCTTATAGTAGATCTTAACAACCTCAGCATACAATTTTCACTCTTTCATCATTAAGTTGAAAACCTTCACCATTTCACTTAAAGGAAGAACTTTATGCCTTCTCTTTGGCACATCTGAATTGCCAGAATCACCACTCTTGTGATCTGAGGTTATTATTAAGTAAAATAATTGCTACTTGAACACAAGCACTGTGATACTGTGACAGTCAATTTGATACCCAAGACAGCTACTAAGTGACTTACAGGCCAGTATTGTATACAGTGTGGATGAACTAGACAAAGGATGATTCATTTCCAGGGCAAGACAGGGAGATTTCATAATGCTACTCAAAACGGTGTGCAATTTAAAACTTATGAATTGTGTATTTCTGGAATTTTCCATTTAATATTTTCAGACTGTAGTTGACCTCAGGAAACTGAAACTGTGGAGAGCAAAACCCCAGATAAGAGGGGGCTACTGTACTTTCTTAAAGGATAATTACAATGTAGTAGAATATGAAACCATATCAATGAACTTGTTACATTAAAATTCATTGCTTTACTTTGCACTTTGAATAGATCTTTTATAAATGAATGATTTTGTAACATACACCAGTCATTTGGAAAATATTGGTTTATTGAGTTATGCAGATGAGTCAGACACTGAGATGTTTCATTATACAACATCAAAAGTCACATTCATTAGTATCACTTTCAGTCTCATAAGAAAAGTGTTTGAGTATTGAAAAGTTATAAAATTCATAGTGACAGATACAAGTTTTCCAAACTTCTAAGTTTTGCTTGAAATCTCAAATTTTATCATTGGCAACAAATGCTGTCAGCTGTTTTCCTTGAAGTGACAGGTTCACTTCATTTTTGAGAAAATGTATGCCAGATCCTCAAATCTGAATGACCATAATTTGTCTGTCATTTGTTCTTTCAAGTAAAAATGATGTTTCATGAAAATAAAAGTGTCCAGTCCAGCTTGACCCTCAAACAATTGCACAAGTGCTTTTATTGAAGAAAATCATAGTACTTTAGTATATAGCTGAAGTACTTTATGCATATTTTCCAATTAG
This sequence comes from Craseonycteris thonglongyai, assembly GCA_004027555.1. Lineage (NCBI taxonomy): Eukaryota > Metazoa > Chordata > Mammalia > Chiroptera > Craseonycteridae > Craseonycteris > Craseonycteris thonglongyai. The sequence continues at coordinate 3,625 of PVKE010050802.1, forward strand.
TCACACAGTATAACAAAAAGATGTGTACTCAAAGGTACAGTGATTTCATAAAATTAATCATTTGTATGGTTTCATCAAGGACATTCTTAAGTGAGATTGACTGTCTTGGCAGTTGTTTGCAGCGAGTTTCTGGCAGTGAGGAATAATACATTGACTACTAATATAGTGCAAGCCCACTGCCTTAATGTGCATGAAGTGCCAGCAGTTTTACTCGCCTTGCTTTTGCACCATCAGTGTTAATGTCAACACATTGCAGAAGGCAAATAATATCTCAGTGTTACTGGAAAGACCGTTTGTACCTCACAGGCCCCCTAAAAGGGCCTAAGAGTCCTGAGGGGTCTGTAGATCACACTTTGAGAGCCTCTGCAATAGGATGACAACGTAAGGTGTCTGTCCTTCCATTCTCTTTGGGAAGCTTGCCCTTGAAAATTCCCATTGGACTCTCCAGGGAGGATTGGGCAACAGCATTGTGCTTGCAGCCATCTTCTGTGGTAGCTCACATCTGCACATGGCTTTTCTCAACCACTATATACAAAATGCTTTGTTTCAAACACTGGAGGCTGCCCTCACTTGGAGAACAAAGCAGTCTGTGTGTTCATGACACCCCTCTCTGTTGGAGGAGCTAGGCGTGGTGAAGGGAGGACAGCAGGAAGGTGGTCTAAATGACCCCTGACATTCCCTCTCTATTGTAATTCCATAAATTCTGGTGGCATCTGGAAAGTGACATCCTTGTAAAACACTCCCAATTGAGTACAAATCCATTTTAAGACTGGGTCATGGAAGTTTTACTTCCTAATTTTATACATGGAAAAAACCTGAAGCACAAAGAAGGTAAGGGCTCAGCTCACACAGCCAGAGAGTGTCAGACCAAAATCAAAGCTCAGATCTCTTGATTCACTATTGTCCTCCTCTGGGGGCTATCAGGAGGCAGTCTTCTCTCCTCTGCAGTAAAATTAAATACCTTATACACAAAGCATCTTTTAATAAGGCCCTGCTCTACCACCATGGACTCAACTGCTACCAAATTCGGAACCATTGTGTCCCACTGTACAAAGACCTACTCTGTGGGGATTCTAACTGAGAAGTGAGAAAGATGTCTGACTTCGCTGAGCCTGAACTGAGCTCCAGATCCCTGGGGTATTGGAAGTACATGCACCCCCCTACCCCCACCCCAATGTCTGCCTTCGGCCCGTGGGTCAGTAGTGCCCAGCAGCCGTTCGGAAGCACGTGTTCCTTACAAGAACGCAGTGACTGGGTGGTGTTACTGCGCAGGGGTGTCCCAGCGGTTGGAGACATGCCCAGTCTTTGCCAGGGAATTGGGAGTTGCCTAACAGACGCTGAGTCTCTTTACTCTCTTGCTCTGAATACCGCTCCTGGCTTTTTCACAAATGCCTCCACCCCAGAGAGACTGTAATCTCCTTTGACAGTGTAAACTGCATAACTAGCCATGTTTTTGATAAAGGTTTAAAACCATGTAACAAATACATATTGACAGAAAGAACATTTTTTTGAAGAGCCAGTTATTTTTTGCATTTGAGAACACATTCCCGCAAACACAAACACCGCCATTGGGAAATGTGCCCCACAGAACCAAAGTTAATCGGCAATGAAATTCAACCATTGTTTTCAATGGGTCACTTAATTTAAAAAATTATTATTAAACCCAGTCACATGAAAGACCACCACTCTCTCACTTGACAACTATTTTCATTTCTGTGTATAGTCATCTGTATACAGAATTTCTACATCACATTAGCACATTGAGTCCTACTTTTTGCATTGGATTTTGTTTCCATGGTCACAATTTATTACATCTCCTTGCTCTTAACTGCTTACCTAACTGTTCTTTTATTAAACATTTAGGTGATGTCAGTTCTTTTGCTAACATAAAAAGCACTGCAGTAACAAAACTTTGTGCATAAAGTCTTCCTACACCTTCCTATTTCCTTTGAGCTATTTCCTTGAAATAATTTCCCAAGAGTAAAGGTGCTAGATCAAAGGATATGGACTTTTTTTGGCTCTTGAGATTTTTCTCCAGATTCTTCTCTGAAACATTTGTATTGATTCACCATGTTACCAAGAATGAATAAATACATTTGTTTTCCCCAGCCTGCCAGGTGTCCAATTTAATCGTTTTTGTTTGGGTTTTGCGAAATAATGGTTATAAGAAATAATCTTATTAGTTTAAATTGGCATTGGTTCAATTATTAACACACTTGAATCTTTTTGTGTGTTTATTGTCCTTTGCCTTTTAAACCACTAGGGTATTGGCAAGAATCAAGTCTGACTTTGCTCATTATTTTCCCAGGGCCTAACTCATTGTCTGGCACATCAAAAGCCTCTCAGTAAGTAGTGTTGAATAAATGAATGAATGGATGAATAAATGAGAGAGAAGCACTTATAGACTGAGCAAGGGAGAGGTGGAGGGAGATGAGCAATGAAAAGCCACTGAAGAGGTTAGAACAGGGGAGAGAGACGTGCTGCTGAGTGGAGAACACATTGGATGGAGCTGGTGATATGTGGAAAGAATGATTAGAAGGGTATCACAATGATAGTGGTAGCTCGGACTCAGGCAGTGGATTTGATGGTGGAGAGAATGGATAGATTTGACATCTTTTAGTGGTAGATTCAGTCATGAATTGGATGTGGAGGGGTGAGAGAGAAGCATCAAAGCTGACAAACCAGTTTTCTGGCTTAGAAATGGAGGTACTCTTCCTTCTTAAAACATTTGTCAATATTGTTTTTCTATTTTTAAAAATGATTATGAAATCACTTAAGTTCTGTAAAGGATTCTGTCGAATTTTAACTGCGATTGCATTAAATCTTCAGATTACTTTGGGAAGAACTGTTGGCTTTATAGTATTTAGCTTGCTTCATTTCTTCCCACTCATGAGTAAGACTCTTTATGGGTTCTCTTGGAACAATGGGTTGCCTAGGACAGTAATGTCCACATACGGACCACAGCCTTCTTCTCTTGATCTAATTTCAAAAACAAAACTATTGAGATCATCATGCTAAACAAAATAAGCCAGACAGAAAGAGCTGAGAAGTCCATGACTTCACTCATATGTGCAATATAAAAGTGAAAGCAACGAAGAAACAAAATCTCATAGATATAGTCAATAGTTTAGTGGTTACCTGAGGATAAGTGGGGAGGAGGGTGGGAGAGGAGGATGAGGGAGCTGAATACACAGTGATGGAAAGAGTTGTACACCTGGAACCTATGTAATTTTTACTAACCAATGTAACCCTAATAAATTTAACAATAAAAAGAAAAAAAGAAAATTAAACATTCAATAAACAATAATCCCACTCCTTTCCACCATCACTGGACATCCCTCCCCAAGCTGAGTAATCCCAACTATGCCCAACTATCCCAGAGCCTCCCAACTATGCTGCCCAAGTGAGTCACAAATAGAGCATGTAACCAGGAAAGAGAATTACAACATTTCAGTGAAGGAAGGGACAAAAGAGAAATAATTAAAGAGTTTCTTTCCCCTTTTCTTCCTTCCTTCCCTCCACCTTTCTGGGAAGTCTTACAGCAATAGTTGCTATTTAATGGATTAGAGAAGGAAAGTCAGCAATCTGGTCTTCCAGTTAAATGTGGCAGGTTGAACACCTACATTAATCTCTGATCTTTCCTCAAATCCCATAAAGATAACATAGATGAGTAAAAATGATATAAACCCACAAAGATGAGGAAAGAGGGACGAAGGCTACACCAAACCAAAGATATCCTCAAAATCTGGGGAGATAAAAAACAGATGGACCAGTGGCAACTGTCTTAGCAGAGCAAGAAAAGTAAATCCTAAACCTGCAGAGCACGTCAACCAAGCCCTTCACTGTAGGAAAACAGGTATAACCTCAGGAGTTAAAAGAAGGCCAAGTGCTCAGCACATGAATAACAAAAAAGCATATTGTCTTGAAATTTTAGAAGAATGATAGGGACAACCCTAACAGCATCCAAAAAACAGGTAACAGTATAGGAACTGCGTGGTTTCAGACCACCTTCAAGCAACAAAAAGCTACAAAAACAATGGTGCAACGTCAAACTCCAAACCCATGGTTATACATTCTCCCGGTCGACAATTATTGTTCAGCCTAGAGTCCAGGCAGAGATAGAGAAGCTTTCTTTCTGGATCACGTTTTCATTGACAGTTTGTCCCTTCAGGGCTGTACCTTCCTGCTTTCCTTAACCCTGCCATGCTCTTACAAATTTGTTCCTTTGTCAAACTCTCCTCTCTTGCTTCATTGGTTATGACATCTGTTTCCTGTGGCATCCAACTGATATGGCCACATTTTTAGAAATTGATTCTTAGACTCTGTACTAGTATTACTTTAATAAAATAAAAAAGCAAAATTAACAAATACAAGGAAGTGAGTTATCACTGTAGGATTTCGTCTATATGCCCACTACACCACCACCTACTTTGACTTAATCAGAATCCCCTCCAATCCCCACCCCACCCCTCAAATTCTGCTTTCCTCCCATTGCTACTAAGGACCTAGAGACATCTGAATGGAAGTGTCTTTTCTCTGTCTGTGAGTGAACTCAGATGCCAATTCAGTTCCCATTCCTAAGGCTTCTAATTCCCTTCTCCCTTTACCAGCAAGGGGTGGGGAGTAGGGCTCTAATCCTACCCAAAACATATTCAATGCAGACAATGTTTTAAATAGACACTTCAGTACTTGTATGTTAAGTGATTTCTGGAGATTCAGCTAAGAGAACACCCTTTAATAATGAAGAATGCATTTGCACAGATCATGTTTCCTGGTGTGAACATATATGCAATTCTGTAAACACTGGGACTTGAATGAATTTTAATTTTCCTAAATGAATTCTTCTTCCCCATGAAAGCTTTGAAGTTTCCTTCTTGTATACTCTTCATAAAATTAATTCCTCAGATTATTTTATATTTTTGTTATTATGAGTGAGATTTGCAGTTTTCCTCATGTTTTCTGACAGATTGTACTTACTATACTAGAATGCTATTGATCTTTTATTCACTTTTATTGCAACTATAATATATAGTTTTATTTCTAATAGTTTTATCCACAACTCTTTGGGTTACATAAGTAATCACTAATAATTTGTCTGCAAAAAGCAATATGATTTCTGTAGTCTCCTTCTTGTTCACTATGCAAGAACCACCAATACAATGTCTTATTAATAATACAATGGTAAAAATTAGTATCTATGTTTGACTCCTATTTGTATGTAAAATGTCTTTAATATCTTTTAAGTACAATGTTGACTTTTGACATTAAATAGATGTCTACTTTAATATTTTAATGGATATTGGACTTTTTGAATGCCATTTTAGCATCTATTGATATGAACATATAATTGTTATGCTCTAACCTCTTTTTGTGGAATATTATAATTAATAGGTTTCAGTTTGTTAGACTATTATTCCAGTCTATGATGAACCTAACTTGATCATAGTGTTTTTAGCTTTAGTGAACATGCATATTATTCTTCTTCCACCATTATATACTATTTGCAAGGCAGTATATTACTTTTTCCACACATCTGCCTTACCCCCATAGAATGAGTATTATTTTTTCCTATTTACAGGAGAGAGTCTTAGGAAGGTTAGCAGTAAGGTGTAGTTCATGCTAAGCAAAGTAAGCCAGACAGAAAAAGCTAAGAAGCACATGACTTCACTCCTATGTGAAATATAAAACTGAAAGCAACAAAGAAACAAAGCCTCCTGGACACAGTCACTAGTTCAGTGGTTGCCTGAGGGTAAAGAGGGGAGGAGGAGGGTGGGAGAGAAAGGAGGGGGAGCGGAACATATGGTGATGGAACGAAAGCTGACTCTGGGTGGTGAACACATATTGTAACACACAGAGGAAGTACTGTAGAGTTGTACACCTGGAATTTATGTAACTTTTACTAACAAATGTCAACCTAATAAATTTAACAATAAAACAAAATTAAATAAATAAATAGGCTGAAATGGGGAGAACATTCTAAGCAGAGGGAAAATATTTACAAATGTTTCGATGGGTGAGATAATGCAGAAATTCTGGGAATCCAAGAATTTTGGTGAGACTGGAGTCAAAAACTGATTGTGGCAGGAATGGCAGGAGTAAAAGTAGTGAACAAGGTCCAATTTTTGTATTAAACTGAGATTTTGTCTTGCAAGAGAGTAAAGAAAAAATAAATGAGGTGCAATTCATAGAATCAATGTGTGGTAGAGCCATACTGTGAATCCAGGTCCATCTGACCCTAGAGCGTGGTGTCCATCACTCTCCTTTAAAGCATTATAGGGGAAGCCAGGGTGGCTCAGTGGGTTAAGTGCTCACTTTGCACCCCCGGGGACCCAGGATCGAATCCCGGCCCCGGCCCGTACGAACCCATATGCTGAAGTGGGAAAGACCCCAGTTCAGTTCTCTCTCTGTCTCATGTCTCTCTCTCTCTCTCTCTCTCTCTTTCTCTCTGTAAAAAACAATAAAAAAATAAAAATAAAAATAAAAATAAAGCATTATAGTAATCTAAGTGTGTTGTCTTTAAATTCTTCACAACTACATGCAAGAGTGAAGTAGGTCTATAGTTTCTGAATTTAATTCTACTCCTTATATGACTGTAGTCTCATGACCTAGGAGCTTTGAGAAGTATATTGGTTAGTTCCTGCCTACCAATCTCTATTTTCATCAATACTTTGAAGGAATTGACCATAAACAGTCAGAATTTTCCCTCCATCCTCACTTCCAAGTTCTCTTCCATTTTCTTCATTAGTTATTGGTGTACTCAGTCTTTTTCTTTTGTGACAGTTTTAAAATTTTATTTCTTTCCTTAAAAAATTATCCTTTCCCCCCCCAGATATTCATAGTTCATAGGAAACCATTATAGAGTACAAAAAAATAATTCTCCCCTATTTCCTGACTAAATATACCTGTGTTGGCTTTATTTAATAAGTTTTGTTAGCTTAGTAAATAATGCTATTGTTATCCCTTTTCTAATCTGGCTTTATATATACTATTTTTTTTTTTTTTTTTTTTTTTTTTTTTTTCACATTTTTTATAGAGAGAAATTATCTTTTTGTCTTCAGTGCATAGTTATTTCTATTTTACTTTTTGACAGATAGAGAGAGAGACAGAGACAGAGACAGTTAGAGAACCAAACTGTGGGAACTCCCCAGTTCAGCACGTGGGTCCTGCCTGGGCCGGAGCCGGGATTCGATCCTCGGTCCTCATGGCCTCAAA
>PVKE010050803.1:0-10801 GCA_004027555.1 Craseonycteris thonglongyai
GCCCTGAATTCTGTTTCACTTAGATTTGATTCCAAGTGTGCAAGGTCCTTTACTAAAGACTGCCCCTGATCTTCTGGAGGGGCTTTGGATTCTGAGGTGTGCATTGTGTTTGATGTGGTTCTTTTTGCTTTACGCATGAGTCTGTTTTCCCTCTGGGGATTTGCCTATCAGATGGGCTTCTCTTTATTTTTTCTTTTGGACTCAGTTATGGGAGAAGGAAATTTTGGGAGAGGGTTGGGAGAAGCAGACAGCTTCTGTGTCCTGGGGCACTTCAGGTTGCTGTCTTAACTGTTAGATAGCAGGGTAGTAAAGGTGTGGCTAGGGGTGGGGGCATGTGAGTAGGAGCTAGGGCGGGCCTGACACAATAGCAGATTCCTCTTTTAGCAGGGGGGCTGGTGGTTCAATGGGGGCGGGGTGCAGGAGCTCTGGTCTTTCCTCCTCTTGGCTGCCCCTCCTTCAATCGTATCTGTAAGGCACGCCCGCAGGGCAGCACTTGGATGGGCTGGGGCTTGGCAGAGGCCCTGGTTGGCTGCGCAGTCCCGCACACAGGCATTGACACTGCGGCGACCCAGCAGGCAGCCCAGTTGCGCACGCGGTTCGCAACGCCCCAGAGGCCTGGTGGGCGGGGCACCAAAAGCCCAGTTGCATGCTGGCCGTGGCACCGCCGAGGCCCGGTGGGTGGGGCGCCGAAAGCCCTGCGCGCACAGGCCGTAGCTCGGGTGGCAGCCACTCTACGCTCCTGGCTCTGTTGAGACCGCCGGATTCACTCCAAGCACGTCCAATGCAGCTGTGCCCTCTCAAGCCCCAGCCCTCACTCCAAGAGCCCTGTCCTCAGAAAGCGCTCCCTCACAGGCAATCTCCTCCGTAAATCAGGGGTGCTGAGCTGCTGCGGGCTGTTGCCCTGCTCTCACCCCTCCCGCCGGGAAGTGCCGCCGCCCTGCTCCACAGTCCCTGTTCCACTTTAGGCTCTGTGATCTGATTAGGGCACTGCGTGCTGTCTCTTGAGATCAGATGTTAAATTGTCCACAGTCTTGTGGGGCTTCCACGCTCCCTAGGTCTCGGCTTCCAGCCCGCCCTCGATCCAGCTCCACTTTGACCGTAGTCCCCCAACCCCCCTTTGTTTTTGCCAGTCCCGGGCCGAACTCCGAGTCTCTGTCCTCGAACCGCTGCTTCCCTTTTCCTCGCCCGCTCTCCCCTTTTTTCTCTAACCTTTGTGTGTTGTTCTGCGTTGTGTGGTTCTCTTAGTTGAGGTTGCTTCTCAGGGTTTCCCCTGTGGATTCCCCTCTGTTCACAAGGCCCTTCCCAGGCAGTTATCGGCGTTCTCCTCTCATGCCGCCATCTTGGATCTCTCTATTTTTTCTTGAACTGACAGTGTTGCAGAAAGGTTAGAGCAAACAGTGTTCTCTTCTATTGTAGCTAAATTTGTGCTAGGTTTTTGCAGCATGAAAAGTATAGGTTCATGTGGTAGTGCCATTTGGGGAGAGAGGAAATGTCAAATTCAGATGCTTAATCATTGTAGAGTCATCAGGATCGCAAATATTCTTTCGTAACTTGAATGTGACTTCTCTTTTAAAAATTATCATATTCTTATACAGTTAGTTTTCATTAAGATAGAATAAAAACTTTTGAAGTAGAAGAGTTAATGTAAGTTGGATATATATACTTTGTGTAAATAACTACCGGTACATATACTAATCCACTGATGAAACCTAAACAATTTCAATTGATTTATTAAGGAGAAACAAATGAACTCAGTTCAGTAGAATAAGAAACATTTCTGAAATTAAATGAAAGGCAATTGTAGTAAAAAATGTTATCAGAAAGTGAGACCAAATTTTTTACAGTAAGCTATTTTCAATAAATACTCATATTTAATTTTAAAAGAAGAAAATACTACCACATCTTAAATATAGTAAGCTCTAGAATAATTTGATGAGAAACAGTGAGTAATATTCAATAAAACTATAAAACCAACGATGTATTAAAACCCGGTATGTAAAATTCTAATATAGATTTTTATTCCTCTTGGTAAAATATACTTAAACAAAGAACCACCATATTAAATCAAATTGGCATCTCCTCCAGGTTTTTCTTTCTTAATCCAGAGGTTAAAGAAAGAAGTGAATTGAGAATTTAAAATTTAATTTAAAGACAAAAAGCTAGTATTTCCCAGTGGTATTGGCAAAATTTTGCCATGTAGGTTGGCTGAAATTTAATTTGACAAAAAGTAGTTGTAACTGCTCCAAAACTACATGGTTTATTTAATAAAAGGTAATTCATGGGTTTCCAAATATTTTTGATAAATAGCATTAGAAATGGGTAAACTGTCTCAAATTCCATATTTGAATGCTGATGAAGTAAATGGTGAGTGCATGCCATGTCTCTTTATAGCTGTTACCTCAATTATAAAGTAAAAAGTTATACATAATGATACCTTTTGAGAGAACTGGTAAACCTTTGACTGACTGTAGACTAGAACCACAGTGACTGACAGACACTTAAATTAAAACTCATATTAATTGGATAGTTGTTTAAAACCTTCAGGAAAATACCTCAAAGGCAAAATCTTACATGCTCATATCAGACATTCTTTATTGTAAGTAAAATTTCTGCTTTTGCTAAATTTTATTAACGTAATTATAATGGGAATTTGGTTAAATGTGGATACAAAAGGAAGTTGCCTGTTTAAGTAGGGATAATTTGGGCTACAATATTTTAGACAAAGAATTTTGTAGAATCAACATATAAATCTGTATACTCCATGGATGTACTTTTGTTCTCATCTCATTTTTGTTTGCTCAGCTTTCATGAATTCAAACTGCATTTAAAATAAAAGCTCACAAATATTATCATAGTGCATTTCTTTCTTCCAAGACATTCTTTGAAAATTGATTATTTATCATCTCACTATGACAAATTTTTAGCTATCCTTATGACTATACTTATTTGGATTACATCCTTCAACCTCATTTTAGTGAATTTTAAATTGGCAATTAAAAAACAAAACAAAAAAAGAACTTGCATTAGGATTGGGTATAGTAAAAAAAAACATGTTGTTTAGTTCATTAAATGCTTTTTGTGTTTAATATTTCTCTACTTCTGAAAAAGTTAGAAAATTTGTATAAGTTACTTTGACTTAATAAATCACAAATTTTAATTTAGAACACCATACTATTTATGTGGTGTTGGGATATTCAGATAAATGATTGTTTTGCCTTTTTTTCTAATGAGACATTTTCTAAAATGCATTAAAAATATTTTTAGTCTTGGTAGTTTATCCTAAATTATATTATTTTGAAAGGTCAGTGTAACTGTATCATTTAACAATTTATATGCAAATCTATTAGCTGTCTTGTTTTTGTTTTTGAACTGAACTGGGGGCCTCACCGCATTCGGGAAGCACACCCCAGTTCAGCATGTGGGTCTGCCTGGGCTGGAGCTGGGATTCGATCCTCAGGGCTTCAAAGCGAGCGCTGAACCCGCTGAGCCATCCGGCTTTCCCAGCTGTCTTGTTTGAGCTGATGTAATATACTATCTGAGTAAACCCTGTCTGGTAGCATTCTTCAATTCTTTAAATGTTTCTTGATGTTTTCCAGGCACCTCCCCTATCTCTGTTCTTTGGTTCTGACCTAGAAGCAGCAACCTTAAATCAAGATTATTCTCTAGAGGCCTTGGGTAAGTTTCCAACATCTGGATTGACTTGAATAGTTCCAATCAGTTTTCTGTTCATTGAAAATGGTAAGAAAAGTATATATTTTATTATTTATTTTGGCAAATTATGTTGATTTAACTTTAGCATAGTATGTTTACATTCTAATAATAATGACAACAGATAATATTCTTTGACAGTTCAAGAGACTGTGCACCTAATGTGATTATTTCATTTATTTTTCATAGCCAATTAAATCAGATTCTTTGATTTATACAAGAGAGAAATGAGATATAAAACACTTAACTATCTTACTCAGGTTGGAAAATGGTGAAGCTAAAATTAAAGTTCTTATTTCAACATTAGAGTCATTGCCTATATATATATATATATATATATATATATATATATATATATATATATATATATATATACACACATATATATATATATATATATATATATATATATATACACACATACATATATATTCATTCATTTATTTATTCCACAAATACTTATTGGGTATGTACTCTATGGTAAGTCTGTTTAACAGTGCACAAAACTGCTAAAAAAATTTTCCCCTGTTTGGTACATATACTAAAGGAAAACATAAGTAGTGAAGAGGGAAAATAATTTCAGTCTCTGTTGTTCCATTTTGATGAAAGCAGAATTCCAATGTAGGATTGCTCAGATGAGCCATCCTGGCTCCTGACCCCTGTTTGGTGTCAGAGAAGGTATCTCGGCAACTGCATTGAAATTCCCTTTTGCCCTTTACTTCTTTCCCATACAGATGCTACTAAGAGTGCACCTCAGAAACCACTCATATGCAAATATTTACCTTAGGACTGCCCACTGAGGAACTCAACTTAAAAAATTAAAAACAAAAACTTCTACATAATTCTGCATATTCTTTGCCATCCACTTATTTTTTCATGTAAAAACTTAGAAGACAACATAAGAGACAGTAGAGGCCAAAAGAAAGAAAACTGAAAGTCTGAAGGAAAGCCACCACCTTCATCACAAACTATTATTTGATTTCAATGTGGATGAGAAATAAACTACTACTGTGCTTGGGTATATAGGAAATGACATATTTTTGATAGAGAAATAACATACCCAAACATACACATACACATTGGACACGAACTGGAAATGTTAGAATAGCTAGAGTTACTTTTTACTTTTATGATATAGTCCTCAGCTCTGTCAGGCATTTCCATTGTAGGTGAGTTAAAATCTCTCATAGGCCCCACTCCACTACTCATTGAGTGGCTGCCACCAAGGCTGAGCACTCTGGGACCAGCTCCAGGTTTCTGGCATGCATGTGTCTTCTCCTTCTGAAATTCTGTCACCTTTCATAATGCTACACAGGCATGAGGAACAGGTCTCAACACTTAGTAGAATCACCATTCATCTGTATTCTTACTCTCCCTTCTTTTGAGTTGGCCACTTTGCTGCTCATCAGACACAAAACTCTCTGTTCCTGCTAGTCCCCAAACAAAGGCTTGATGTGTTTTTACCACAGTTCTGTAGATAAATGTGACCCTTCTAATCAGAAACAGTTACAGTTAGCTTCCAATTATACTGTCATATACATTTGTAGGGCCTAATTTCTTATAAAAATTCAGATTTCTCTTTATACAAATCTCATGTTTTTTCTTTTGAATCAATTTATCACTACTTGAGAATTACTTTGTGAGTTAAAATATATCTTCAAGTTGCATGCAATTTTCACTCTCTGGGTCATATCTACTCACTGAGCATACAGCTTTACAGCCCCTGTTTTGTGCAAGGTACATTTTAGAGGTTAAGGATGTGGTATAGAACAAAGCAAATGAGATCCTTACCTTTATCAAGTTTATATTTTATACATTGTATGTTATAATACAACAATTTGAGTGTACTTGGAGTGCCACATAAAGATGGTGATGTTCAGTGAACATTTACCTTTTTCCCCCCAGTTTCCTATTCTAGCAGTAATAATAAGAAAATCCGACTATCTCCAAAAGACGTGTGTTATCTGTGGCTATAAGAACACAACTAGAAAGGTAAAATTCCCATATGGCTTGAAAATAGCAGGAAAAAATAGAACTAGCTTAAGAAATAAATACTTCCAAAAATGAAATATTAAGGTACAATTGTTGCTAAAAGTTATTGAGTACCTATTAAATGTCAGGACATTAAACATGAGGGCTGTCCAGAAAAAAAAAAATCAGCCACAAATGCTTCTACTTTTCATATTACATGACTGGATGCTATCCAGACAGCCCTCGTATACTCTCTAATAATAGAAACACTGAAGAATAGGAATTATTATACTCATTTTCTACATGATAAAACTAAGACCTAGAGTGGGATTTTCAAGACTACATGCAAGTAATAGAAGAGAGATTAACAATCAAGCTCTAAAGCTCCAGTTCTTTTCTAAGACACTGAAGACTTTTACAAAAATTAAGTCTAAGTTCATGTGCAACATATAGAGAGACTCTCACATTTACATGAAAATGCAGAAGTTCCCAAGATATCTTCTTGCTATCATTACAATGGGCCTAATGAACATGTTTTAATAAGCCAGAATTTTGTTCCTAGTTTTGTTTACATGTTATCTCTCTCTCTCTCTTTTTTATGATTTATTTTGCTGTTTGAAAGAAGGTGAGAGAGAGAGAAACAGACAGACAGACAGAGAGAAGAGGGATGTACCCAGAGCAGTCTCCATAGTTGCACATCATTAATTGCAACATGGTTTCATTCCACACAGGTGGGTGTGGGGCTGCACAGGGAGGAATCCAAACTGGAGGCTTACCTCATGGGAGACGGGAACCTCTGCCACCATTCCAGTGGTTACCAGTTGTGCCATAGTTCTACATATGGGTTTGCACGGGCCGGGGCCAGGATTTGATCACCGCCGGACCTGACAGCTACAAGGCAAGCACTCAATCTGTTGAGCTATCCTGGCATCCCCTGATTACATGTTATCTTTAGCTCAACAATTGGGACATTACGGCCACAGGTTAAATCTAACCCTCTGCCTACTTTTCTGTAGCCTGTGAGCTAAGACTGATTTATGTGTTTTTATTATTTCATTTTTTATTTAAAAAATTTTAAATTACAGTTGATATACAATATTATGTTAGCTTCAGGTGTATGACATAGTGATAAGACATTTATATACCCTATGAAATTGTCACCCTGGTAAGTCTAGTACCATATGACACCATAGATAGTTACTTGAGTATTATTGATTGTATTTGTATTTCCTCTGCCACATTTTACATCAACATGGTTATTTTTATTACTGGCAATTTGACTTATTAAGTTTTATATTTTAAATTTTTTTCAAAAGAATACATTTCATGACACATGAGAACTATATAAAATCCAAGTTTCCTTTCAACAAATAGTCTTATTGGAACACAGCCACAGGTATTTGCTTACATATGTTCTACAGCTACGTTCACACTACAATGGCAGAGTTGTTATGGAGATGCTATGGTTCCCAAAGCTTAAAGTAGTTACTTTCTGGTCTTTTATGGAAAATATTTGTTGACCCATACTTTATGAGAATAGTTTTAAGGGCCACTTAACTCTACCAATAACTTATTCGATCTCTCTACCATTAGTTCAGCCTTTTCTCCATTTATTTATTCTTTCATAAAAAATGTACTGACTAGAGGTTATTATGCTAAGTGAAATAAGTCAGAATGAGAAATATGAATACTGTATGATTCACTTATATGTGGAATCTAAAGAACAAAATAAACAAAAGAGCAAAACAGAAATAGACTCATAGGTACAGAGAACAAACTGATGGTTTCCAGAGGGAAGGGGTTTGGGGGCTGAGTGAAAAAGGTGAAGGGATTAAGAAGTACAAATTGGTAGTGACAAAATAGTCAAAGGGATATAAAATACAGCAGAGGGAATCTAGTCAGTAAGGGATATAAAATACAGCAGAGGGAATCTAGTCAGTAATATCGAAATAACCATGTATACTGCTAGGTGGGTTCTAATCAGGTGTGTCATTTTGTAAATAACATGAGCTGTCCAGAAAGTATCCAGCCATACACTATGAACTATAAAGCATTTATGGCTGGATTTTCCCCCAGACAACCCTCATATAAATGTCTAAATACTATGCTATACACCTGAAACTAATATAAAATAATATTGAATGACAGCTATAATTGAAAAAAAAAATTACTGAGTTCTCCCTTATTATTAAGTACTGTGCCAGGCACTGGAGTTAAAAGGGCAAAAATATTGTAAAATTACTAGGAGTACAACAGAAAGAAGGAAGATATTGTATAAAGAAGGAACATGTAAAGGCATGGGGTGATGAAATAATGATGGCAATAATCACCACCCTTCAGTGACAACTAATAACATAATTTCTGGTCTATGAGTATATGGAACACAAGGCAAGCACTGTGATAAGTTCTTTGCCTGATTACCTCGTTAAATGCTCCGAGCTACACTTTCAGGTACATTAGTCATAATTAATCAAATTTTATAGATGAAAAACTGAGACTTAAAATGGATATGTAACTTATCCAAGACACATACTAAACAGCAGTGTAATCAGAATTCAAACTCAGCTTTGTTTTATTGCAAAGTCCATCTGGCTATTAAAAGTAGGTGATTTTATAGGCATTGCAATCTCACAAGCATCTAACACAATACATATCATTATTAGAGGCAATATTTAATAATGTGCTAACAGTCAGTTGTGATATCACATCTGTGATGTTAGAAGAGATGCAGGATTAATTTGTTGTTGGATTAATTTGTATTAACATGGGTGTTAGGAACCTGGAATGTTTTTTTACTTTCCAGTACAACTCTTTCACTACAACAGAAGAGCTCCCCAATTATCTGCCCACATCCAATCCCCATAGGATGAAGAAAGTGAACCAGAGCCAGTGGAAATGGATTTTGGAGTAAGGTTTGAATCTATATCTTAAAATGTTCATCTGCAATTATTTTTATTTTTAAATTACTTTTAAAATTTATTTTTAGCCTGTTGTAAAAGACTAGATGTTTTCCTGGGATTTCTATTTTCTTACATCTAAGTTAGGTATTATTTAATCCAGTTTTATAAGTACACAGAAAAATAAGACACATAGAATTATAATAATCTGACTAACGTTATAAAAGTGATAAGTAATAGAAAAGGGGATTTAACATCACAACTGTTATTATGAAAATAAATAAATAAAAAGCAAAAACAAACAAAAAGTTTTGTGCTTTAATACTATCAGAGATTGTACTCCATGAACAAGATGATGGAATGGTGAGTGACTTAATGTGGCTGAGTAAAAGAAAAGTGGATAAGAATTATAGGAAATGAAATCAGAAAACTACTTTGTGTTCTCTGTCTTCTTCTTAAATCCCAGCCTACTTTGTTTGGGGTTTACAGAGGGCCACTTTTAATTTTAGTTATCAAAGGAAACCAAATCATTAGTGAATAGCTTTATGTGTATATCTGCATTTTTAACAAATATCCTTTTCTCTTTGTAGAATTTTAGAATAACAATGTTTTCTTTAATTAAAAAAGTATTGCACCTCTCACCCCTCACTCTCTAGCATTATGGCTAATACTCTGTTCTGTACATCCTGCTGTACCTTTAATAAAGTTTCAGACCTGTGATTATGCCAGTAATTGGAGGGGCAAGAGGAAGGTTATAAATTTCTTGCCCTTCCTTGCCATGAAAGGGTGTGATGTATAATGCCCCTTCCCGTCATTATGAAAACATGAGTTAAAATGTCTCCAGAATTTGGAAGTAAAGTTAAAATAGAAAAAAAACAACAATGCAAAATGGTTGGGGTTAACTTCTGAAATGTGATTTATTTTAAGAGATCGGTTCTTCTTTCACTAATTGGAAATACCTAATTCCAACTAAGTGTTCAGAGGGAGTTTATTATGAAAATTTGACCAAATTCAAAAGAATATTTTGTGACTCTGTCAAGCTCATCGTAAACTTTCTTAAGAAGAAAAAAAAAGTTTTAATCAAAGAGACACTGTCTAAGTGGAAAAGGAAAGATCAAAGAACCGATTTAGGAAGGATTAATTAATTTCTATTCAAGGTAGTCATAGAATTTTTGAAAAGGTGCACTGTTTTCAGCAGGGCTGTATCATCAGTGGTATGATAACTTCTTTTTTTTAATTTCTAATTTTACTATCACATGAACTCAATGTTCTCAAGACTATCTTTTTTCATTTTCTAGGGATCCACAATGGCCAGTGAAAACTTTGAAGATTAATTTTGTTTCTACACTACGTTGACTACAATGGAGAGTGACATCAGTGTTCAAGTAGCTAAAAATAGATAAATTTGCAATCTAGTTTAACTTTAGTCAGTCGTTACAATAGCCTGTCTAGATGCCAGGATGGCTCAACGAATGGAGTGTTCATCTTGCAGCCTCGAGGTCCAAGGATGGAATCCTGACCCCAACTTGTGTGGACCCATATGCTGAGCTGGGATATGCCCCAGCTTGGTTCTTGCCAGAGTGATCTTCCCATGTGGGAAGTCCCCAGTTCAACTCTCACCCTGGTCATGCTTTCCATGTAAGAAAACCCAGATCTTGGAGGGCATCCCTCCCATGCAAGAGACCCCTGGCTAGGTCCTTCCCTGTATGGCTCTGTGCCCAACTATATCAAAAACTAATGTACAACTCGGGAGGCTGCTTTGGGATCTCCCCCTTCTCTCTGTCTTTCTCTGTCAAAAGAAAAAAAGAAAAGAAAAGATAACTTGTCTGACTAAGTTCATTCAATGCTGTGTTCCCTGAAAAATATTTAATTTTTGGACCAGTTCTTCAAGTGTGGTGAATCAAGGCACAAAAAAAAAATTTAAAAAATTAAAATTAAAAAAATGCCACCCGGAGAGAGCAAGATGGCGGCATGAGAGGAGAACCCAGACACCTACCTGGGAAGGGACTTACGAACAAAAAGGAATCCACAGGGGAAACCCTGAGAAGCACCCTCAACTGAGAGAACCACACAACGCAGAACAACACACAAAGGTTAGAGGAAAAAGGGGAGAGCGGGAGAGGGAGGGAGAAGGAGCAGTTTGGGGACAGGAACGGAGCGCGGAGCACGGCCCGGGGCTGGCAAACACAAAGGGGGATTGGGGGGCTACAGCCAAAGTGGAGCTA
>PVKE010050804.1:0-10835 GCA_004027555.1 Craseonycteris thonglongyai
TCTGCTTCACCCTATCAAAAGTGTCTCTTTCATCCTCAAGGTCATGTCATGATCCTAAATGCAGCTAGAGCTAAACCCCATGCATTTTCATTTCAGGCAGAAAGCCAAATGAGAGGGAAAGGGCAAAAAGACATTGCCAGAGGTTCTATCTAATGATTGTTCCTTATGCCCCATTAATCACATTTATCTGCTAGAAAGGAAGGGTAATATAATTTTTCATCTGAAACAATAATCCCAGATCCCATTTGTAAGAAAGAAAAGGAGAATGACTACTGGTTAAAACTTGAGCTGCGATTGTTACACCATATTTCTACCAAATCTGGCATCTGACTGATCATCTCAAATGACAGGAAAATCTGCCAAAATCAAAAGCAAACCAGTTTAATAGCAGACTGACTTTTTTCTATGTCTACCTAAAATTTACCTTCATGATGTTTTTATAAACACTAGTTCTGCCATATAACATTGATGATGAGAACAAATAGTATGTATTCCTCTTCTATATTTGCACTTCAAATACCTAAAGACAGACATATTTCCTCCAAATTTCCTTTGTTGTCCTTATTATTTTTTTATTCTATCATTCTTCATCTGACAGTCTGGATTAATTCTGTTCTGGTTTCACTTTCTTTTATAAACATTCTCCTTAAGATTGAATATGATACTCCAGGTATTGTACCAGATCTAAGAAAGTGATTGAAATGAACACTTCTCTCAATCAGTTAGCATACTCAGTGATAATTGAGTAGTCTTTATTAAAACAATGGTATTTATCCAGAAGAGTTTCTATAAAATTAGGATATATTGACTCTATCTTTATATTTTAATGTAAACTGTGCTACATGATCATTTAGTCTACAAAATGCAGAGCTAGTTATAAGTTCACACACACGTACAGATGAACAACACTCTACAGCTACAGCACAGTTACACTAACAAGAACATAATTCCATAGATTAGAATGGTAATAATATGAATAAGTAAGGTCATAGAGATCCTCTCAGAGTATATTTACCATCCACTCTGGCTGAGTCTCCCCTTCCATAAGCCTGGACCAGATCCTCATTTTGCTGTATACTGCCTGGCATTGGAGTATGCTTCTTTCTATCTGACATGGGAATGGCAGTCAAGAGAAACTAAGAGTCTTACACTTAAATGACTGAATGAGAATTGGAGAGTAAGGATCCCCAGATGCAGATGGAAGAGGCACACACATGCAGCTCAGCAGTCATTGCTGGAAGGCTGGGCTGCTGAGGAACAAAGATGCTGATAACAGATTCCCACATAAAACCAGGAGTGTTGAGCCTACCAACTGTTAAGTCCCACTGGGGAGGCAAAGAGGGATGATATTCCTTACCATATGGCCACAATTGATCTCCATCCTTCCAGAGAAATCTAGCCAACTTCATAAATACAAGTTCCTAGAGAAAACAGCAACTTCACCCCGCGCAGTTCACCCGTGGTTGGACCTCTGGCCACCTAGGGAAGTGGGTGGCATTGCTTGCTCACATTACAATGAAAGTGAGGTGTTCATCCAACCACTCAGAGACAATGATGGAGATCTTGACTATCAGGAAACCAAACCACAAATCTGTTGTGTTCTAGGTGTCCATGTATCTAATATGTCCCAGATAACCCAAAGACATTTGAGTATGCCTTTCAAGAAAATCTGTCTTCTGAGGATATGTGCCTCATATGAGTTAATATTGATTTCTTTGACAGAGTTGTCATATTATACCAGAGTAAGTTCTTTCAATAAGACCAAACTATTCAGTTGTGTATAAGCAATATGAGCAACTCTTATGTGCTAGAGTCTACACTAATCACTTGAAGTATAAAAATAAATGGTGTGGTCCCTGTATTCAGAAAATTTACAGTGCTAGTGGCAGTAATATGACCAGGAGATAAAATTTTAAAATGATGATGTTTTTCCAATTTTAAGTCAGTAAACTAGTTTAAGCCAAATAGAAGAAATTGTGTGTTGGGAGGGAGCAAAATATATTAGTAACAAAGTTAGATGCACCTAGTTTCTGCAACAGATTTCACCCGGATTCTAGCAAGGTTCTGGATCTCTTTCCTTTTGTTATGCTTTTTCCTGTATTTTGGGGTCTGGATATAGTCCCAAGATGTTAGTAATTGTCTCTTCACATTGCCAAATAATATGGGTCTTAGTACCCTCAACCTTTCAAGGAGAAAATGCTTCTCTACAAATAACCCCAACAAATGTCCCAGAAAAAGGTTATAATTAACTAGCTTATTTCACATGCCCTTACCAACTTCCTCAAAGGAGAAGGGCCTTGAGAGAGATGGTTTCACCTCCAGTATAATGACAAAGACTTGGGGCCAGTCCCTAAATGAGAAGAGCTGTTCCAAAACCAGAAGAAGAAATAACAGCTCAATGTATAAAAGCAAGAGTGGATATTCACACATGAAATTACATGGAGTAAGAGTTATGCAAGATAGAAAGACAATATTTCAAGGAAAAATTAGAACAGAGTATATGAAACCTAGAATCAGTGAGACTGAATTTATACTATCAGGGCTGTGACCTTAAAAAAATGTTAGCCCAGGGGAAGCCGGGATGGCTCAGTGGGTTAAGCGCTCACTTTGCAGCACCGAGGACTGAGGATCAAATTCCAGCCCCAGCCCATGCGGATCCATATGCTGAACTGGGGAGTTCCCCCAATTCAGTTCTCTCTCTGTCTCTGTATCTCTCTCTCTCTCTCCCTCTCTCTCTCTGTCAAAAACAATAAAAAATAAATAAAAAACAAATAAAAAATGTTAGCCCAACTCTAAGTTTCAGTTTTCTATACTATAAAATGAATATAATAATCATATCTGAATTATAGAGCTTGTTAACGTTTAAATTAGGCAATGTACATAAAGGCTTAGCTGATAGCCAACAAAGTGCTCAATTTAAGTTTCTATCATTGGTATCATCATCACTATCAATATCACCACCAGAAGCATCATCATTTTGGTTTTTATTTTAAGAGCGAGAGAAAGAAACTACGGGTAGGGAAATGAAAAAAAAAATGGAGGGGTAAGAGTTTAGGATAGGCTTGACATGTGTGGATTGAGATTGGTGTAAGAGTTCATGGATTGAGGCTGAGACTAGAATTGATATTAGAATTAGGGAATACTTTGTCTGCATGTGTTATGCTTTCATAACTTAGAGAACAATGAGATGTTCCCAATACAAGAAGATTCATTAGAAAAGGCTTCAAGACCTTGCCAATGGGCCAAAAGTTAGAAGCCTATGGTTTAGTGGCTGCTGGTACAGGGTAGGACCTTGGCCCAACTATCCACTTGCCGTTCCATAATCTGTACACTTTGGCTCACCAGAGAGGATCTGGGTTCCTCATGTCATAAAAATATAATTACCGGTACCTCTACCTATGCACTATCAATGGATCTAAATTTAGTAGTCACTGTTGGATACCCTTTATCTATTCCATGTGTCCCTCACCAGTTTAGGTGATATTGGTCTTCCTACTGCCAGTACCTCTGGCTCCTTAGTAGCCTACCCTTGGGCTATAAAAGCAGCTTTGTCCTCTCGTACAGAAAGAGACACCTCCCAAAGCAGCCCTTAGACAATGACTAATGACAATTATGAGAACACTCCAGAGTCTCCTACAGGATCTGGCTAAAGCCACTCTTCTCAGAACTGTGCCTGAACTCACACTTTGCCTGGCTCCTATGTATTTCCCATTTTGCTTCTCCTACTATCCCATCAAATTAATTTGGTCTTGCTGCCTCAAGGAATCAGGGTCTACTTGAAGGAAGTCAACCTGAAATATCTGGTGACCGTCCTACCCCTGGGAGATGTTCAGCAATTTAAATAACTTTTTTCTGCCCTTTACTGCAGGGGTTTCTTAAGCAACCGTAACTAAGAATTCATGAAAAGCTATGCATTTTACCCAGGAGGGGAAAAACAAACAAACCACACATACACAAAATATGCCACTTAATTTCACTGGGTTCCTGAGCTCCCTGAAACCTACTTGAGGACCTCAATTCCAATATCAGACTTTGACACCCCAGATAAGACAGCAAACAAAATATAAGACCAAAATACAGAAGGGAAGATTAAGAAAACTGTTTTTATTATTTGTTTATTTGTTTTTACTGTTCTCAAGTCCTCATTAATTTTGTATTCTATCTCCTGTTTTTGCTTTGCTTTTTCTTAATTTCCTTAAGTTGGCAATTGTGCTGGATGTGTTTGATTTAGCCTTCAGATCAACTTCCACCTTCTCTGGACTCCCATAACTAGTCAGTGGCTGTACGAACAGGCCAACTAGCCCTCTGCCATTCTTTCTGGCCAATGAAAATATGTAACCATCAGGAGATTAGAGTGAAAGGGGGAAGTGAGGTCTGAGGTTTCCTTTTCCTGCTCCCTCTTACAGGTTTACCACAGAAAAGCCGTGTCTTCCAACTGAAGGTCCATACCTCCTGTCACATGGCCCTCTTCACGGAACTGTCCCCTCCAAATTCTGGAGACTACATCCTCCCCTCCCCCTCAGCCTTAGACGGGTAAAGGCTCACTCATTTTAAATTCCTGGGGTTCCACACTATCCCCTGTGGTTTCTTTACAGCTAGCACAACTCTGTAAACAGCCCATTTACTAAATTCACCTTAATTTATTTAATTTGAGGGCCAGCTGTTTCCTGATAACACCTTAATTGATGCATAACAATTCACCAAAATGCGCTGGCTACTTTTCATTTGTGAAACTAAAGCAGAGAAAGGACTAGAGTTAAGGTGAAGATTAGAGTTGGAGAAATGGTAGTTATAAAGATATGTCTTCTAATTCTCCTTTGTGAGCTAGAAATTTAAATTTCCGATGCCAGCTATTCTCTGATCAGCTCTCTCTAACATATAGTAGCGACTAGCTCCATGTGACTGTTGAGTACTTATCACAGGGCTATTGATTTCCTGAAACTAAAATACACATCAGATATTGACAACCAACTTTGGAAAAAAATGTGAATTATCTCAATACATTTTATATTAATTTCACGTTGAAAGAGTAACATTTTGGATATATTAGATTAAATAAAACTAATTAAAAAATTAATTATATTTGTTTATGTTTTACTATTTTAATGTGGCTACTAAAAATTTTGAAATGACATATGTGGTTCACATTGTATTTCTATAAGAAACACTACTGTGTTGTTATCACCTCATTACGTTTGTCTCTTGGATTGTATAAACTTCAGTCTCTTTTACAGGGTCTGGCAGAAGTAACATCCCTTTTTATTATTATTATTACAAAATCATAAGCTTGTAATTCTATAGTATAATGCTATAAAACTCAAGAACACTATACTACTTTTAAAAGAGTGTTACTTCTGCCAGCCACTGTATGTGATTTCTCTTTATAATGCACTTCCTTAAGATCCCTTCTACCTATTCACCATCTCCTCCCAGAAAGTTCTTCAGTCGCTTTGTGTCATCTATTTTTATTTAACTTCACTTCTTTGATGCAGGGTCCATCAAAAACACAGACATTCAAAGTGTAATGACACCTAATCTGGAATCACTGCTGCCACTAGCATACACTCTACTTCTAATTAACATTTTTCATCTGCTTTTGCAGCACTGAAAGGTGAGTGCATGTCTCCATTCAAAGTGATAATTTGAAGAGGTGTTGTACTAAAGGGTAAATGGCTTTAGGCAAAACAGCTACACTCACAAATTATGTTCTTGAAAAAATACTGTATATTTTAGTGAGGAAACAACCTACTGATTTCATATTTTTTATAGTATACAATTTTTTTATGGCATCTTGAAAATAAACCTGAGTATCAAGCAGTTGTTACATCTGGTGTATCATTGATCATGGTGGCTAGATCGTGATGTTAAACCTAAATGCAGCCTTGCTAAAAATAGTGCCATATGACAAAACTGGAGCTTCCAAACAGAGTTAGTCCTATTCACTGTAGCGCTGGGCAGAAAAAATTTGTTACTTTTAACATGATAATATACATGCACATGTGTGCGTGCGTGAGTGCGTGCACGTGCATTCTCCCAATCTCTTTCTAACACACACAAACTTACAAGCATACTTACACACAATAAGTTATTTTTATGAGACCTGTAAGAATGTGTTTTGACTCTGTTGAACTCTTTTTAAAGATTTATTTTTATTGTTTTTGACAGAGAGAGAGAGATACAGAGACAGAGACAGAGAGAAGGGGGAGGGCCCAGAACAGTGTCTATAGTTGCACATCATTGATTCTTCCACATAGTTTCATTCCACAGGTGGGCACGGGGCTGCACAGGGTAGGAACTGGGCCAGGGTCTCACCCCGGTGAGAACTGAACTGGGGGCACTTCCCAGTTCAGCACATGGGTCCACACAGGCCGGGGCCGGGATTTGATCCTCGATCCCCAGGGCTGCAAAGTGAGCACTTAACCCACTGAGCCATCCCGGCTTCCCCTGACCCTGTTGAACTCTTGATGGTGGATAACAAAAACTCAAATCAAACAGGCCTCTGCTAAAAAGGGAGTTTTTGGCTTATAAGGAAAAATTTTTTAACAAAGTCATATAAAATGTGTGTCCTCACTCAATGGTTTGGTGTTTACCTGGAGAGGAGGGGTGAGGGGGGAGGGAGAATTGTGTGGGGAGGGGGGAGTGGGCACCAGATATATCGGGTTGGAGGGGGACCTGATTCTGGGAGCTGGGCACATAATGGGATGCATGGGTGATGTGATGTGGAGTTGTCCATTGGAAAACTGTCTGATTGTTACCAACCAATGTCACCCCATTAAATTTAACAATAAAATATAATAATATTAAAAAAAAAAAAATGTGTGTCCTGCCTGCTCTCAGTTCTTTTTTTGGTGTCATCTTGTTTTTTGAAAAACCTCTGTCCATGTGTTAACAAAGATGGTGACAAGTCAGTTAGGGCATATAGTCTACTACTGTGAGTAGCCCTATCAGAAAGGAATCATTTCTTTCCCAGAGGTCCACGAAGTGCTGGGCCACATGTTCACTGGACACCAAGCTCATGCTCTTGCCCTAACTGATCGTCGGGACTGTGGTCGGCCAGGCTGGGGTCACGCACCTGTTCTGGAGTAAAGTAAGGGGGAAACAAATTAGTCTTGAGAGTGTGGAAGGAGCACCCCACAAAATAACAGGGGAGACTATTAAGAGTCAGAGATACGGGACATGCCAAATTATCAAGGTGTGCACTTCAACAGGGACATAAGCAAACCACAAGCTCAATGGAGAAGTAAAGTCCTATTTCTTCTAATTCAAATTGCTCATGATATGTCATGGGCCAACATTCTGTAATTATTTTAGCCATTGTTGAGAGACAGAGACAGAGACAGAGAGACAGAGAGACAGGGGTGAGGAGAGACAGAGAAAGAAACGAGGTTTTATCAGTGAAAGCTTAAGAAAGGATGTTCTTTTCTCATCCATTAAGCCTAGATGTAATTCTGAATAAGAAATGGCGGGGGCGGGGGGGGTGGGAGCAGGGGTAGCAGTGATACTGCACATTTCAATCTAAATGTATCCTGGTGAATTACAATGAGGAGGAATAGAGCTATTTAAAGTAGTCAAATTCAAAATTTTAGAGTCCACCCAATCATGTCATTCAACCTGATTTCTATATGATATTTTGCTAAAATGATATTATTACAGTAGCACATAAGCAGTCACAGATTAGGAATGCTGACTAGGTTTTGATTACTGTCAATCAACAAATAGGTCTTTAATGTTTACCGTGGGGCAGGCGCTCTGCTAAATGTTCTGGGAGATGCTAAAAATGTCTTAGATAAGATTTTTAGCTTTAAGGACCTCACCATTAAACTGCAGAAATAAAACCAACGTGCATGAAATGAAACTTGGCAATATTGAGGAATGGCAACACATAGGTCTAGATATGTACGCTGCAGACTCAATGCTGTGGAAACTAAGGGCAGAAGTAAATCATTGGTACGTAGTTACAACATGAGATTAAAGGATCTGCCACTTTCCACACATATCGACTCCACCAGGAAAGAGTAAATAAAGAAGAAAAGCTAGATTACTAAATTCTGACTTCATATTGTCTAGCACTTTATAACTGTTGATGAAAAATGCATAAACATTTTTTAAGCATTGTTTGACTATTTCTGGTAAGCTCAAACCTTTCAAAACATTTATTAATGTAAGAGGACAATGATGGTCAAAAAAACACAGAATCAAGCTTAAAAATAAACCTCAAGCAAATTGTGGAGATGATGTAAATATTAAAAAATTAGCATCCATGTCAAATCATTAATTTTTGCTTTAAAACAGCAATAACAACAACCTCTGCAATCCCTGGCAGTAGCAATGATTGGACAGTTGGTATACATTTGTTGCACAGAAAATAACATAAAGTCTTCCTGTAGAAATTCAGCTCACTAGTTAGAATTTGGTAATGTTTTGTATATGTCATCTCATTCATTGCTGAAGTACAGGCTTATTAGGGCTGCTCTATGGCCATGTGGTTTGTGTCTGGTCTTTGCAGCTGCTGGAGGCTCAAATTCTTGCTGATCTGTGAACTATCCCAGTATTGTCTCCAGGGATTGGTAAAGAACTACATTATATCATTAACTAGAAATCGATCAGGTTGCTGAAGATGATAAGGGTTCTTAGAGGTGCTTGCAAATATATCATAGTTTTAATAAACTTATTCAGTAAAATATTGTTTATATTTTTATGAAACACTTTCAAATACATTTATTCTAACTTTATTTGTCACATTTTTAACTAGAAATGTGACTCCGAGCACTTTTAAAACCTTTTTTGGAACTTTAAGAAAGTAATTTTCTCATTTGTTACATCGATTATAAAGATTGTTCAAGGTTAAAACAATTTTATGCTGAAAGAAGTCAGATATCCTACACTTTGTATTATAGACCCTACTTAACATTATGCAGTGTAACAGCTTGTGTTTATTTCTATTTAAAGCAACACTGCTACTAGTAATAGTACATGATTTATATTTTCCTATGTATAGTAGAAAACCTGCAATTTTATATACTTGTGGCTTAAGTATGGGTTATAAACTACAAATGTTCTCTGTTGAAAATCATATTATATTAATAAAATACATTTTTGTCCGTACTCTTTGTTTAAAGATGTATATTAGATTTGTAATCCAGTCTCTTGCCCACAGAATTGATACAATTTTGTTTTTATTTAATAAGCAGTTTCTTTAAGAAAGTGTATCATTATTTGAGTGTTTTGCTATATGCTGATAAACAAATATTTAAGTTTTGAGTATTATTAAACCTAGCCTGCTGCCTTCACATTTCTTCCATTCATGGCTCCTCTACAAATATCCATAAAGAAATGTGTCTATTTGTTTTACAAATGCTAGTCTCCAACATTCTGGTTAAAGAATGAAGTTGGCACTTTGTAGAATAGTAAAGACTCTAACACACTATTAGTATGCTACTAGTTCTCAAATATTTTTGAACATAGATTTAAATTGGGGGTAGGGGTGGGGGCAGGGGTGATGGGATAGCTCAGCAGTTGAGCACTTGCCTCCCAATCATGAGGTCTGGATTTGATCCCCCACCCAGCCCATGAAAACCCATATGCTGAACTGCAGTGCAACTGGTAGCCACTGGGATGGCTCAGCAACAAAGGTTCTTGCCTCTCATGCTGGAGGCCCCCAGGTCGATTCCCACCCCACACAGACCCACATCCACTTGTGTGGAATGAAACCATGTCACAACTAATGATGTACAAACTATAGAAACTGTTCTGAGCCCTCCCCCTTCTCTCTCTCTCTCTCTCTCTCTCTCTCTCTCTCTCTCTCTCTCGCCTTCTCTCAAACAATAAATTTAAAAAAAAAATTTTTTTTAATTTATTTAAATTGGAAAAAATCAACTGGTCCAATATTAAATTATTCCCAAGTTTCAGTGGTAAAAGGAAAGCATGAAAAAGAATTTGAGAGAACCATGTCCAAATACTTACCACTTACTCTTTACATAAGGGTCAGAACACTGGTTTGCAGTTCAGATTGGCTCACAAACTGCTTTTGTAAGGAAAATTTTTATTTAACACAGCTACATCGGCTTACATATTGCTGGTGGTGGCTTGTGTGCTACCACATGAAAGGTGAGCAGTGGGGTTGAACATCACATGTTCTTCAAACCCTAAGATATTTATTATCAAGTTCTTTACTGAAAAATAAATTTTTGCCTATTTCTGTTTTAAAACAATTATAGTAGAATATACACTGATCTTATATGAAAAACAACGTCCTATGATCTTAAAACTTACTAATTTTACAAAACTTAACTTCATAGGTAATTCACAACTGGCCCATTCTTGACAAGCTCTCAGAAGCAAAGTATAGAAGCATTGTGAATGGGAACTCTTTAGAAATCTAGCTATAGGTGAAGCATTAACCACATGTGAACTAAATGGTAATGATGTAATAGTAATTTATAATTACAAAGCAAAACAGCCTTTGGAAACCACCACTGGGGCAAGACAATATTAATGATGTCCCATTAATAACCAAAAGTCCCTTCTATTTTCTGCATATGTCTGTGTCTAGAAGCTTTGCAACGAGGCTCTGAGCAGAGTTCTGATAACCAACCTTAGTAAATACTAGTAATATAATAGCTTTAAATTAAAAGGAAATGTTGGTAGCCCTTACTAACATTCTGGCTTGGTTACTGGTAGGTGATCATTAGTCATCTGTGAAAGCAGAAATCTAGAATTATGAATTAATTGCCCCTAAAGATCCAAAAAGGACTTGTCCAAGGTCAATAGTTGGTTAGTAGTACACCAGTATACAATCAAGACAGCCCAGAGCAGATGCTGACTAAGCTCAGCCG
>PVKE010050805.1:0-10834 GCA_004027555.1 Craseonycteris thonglongyai
GCAGTGGTTGCCAAACACAGCAGATGTCAGAATCACCCAAAGTGCTAATTAAAATGTAGTTATTGGATCCTACTCCAAATTTACTGAATAAGAATCTTTGAGGGTAAAGCCTTGTTTATCTCTTATCTATCTATCTATCTATCTATCTATCTATCTATCTATCTATCTATCTATCTATCTATCTATCTATCTATCTATCTATCATCTATCTATCTATCATCTATCTATCCCTCTACCCAGCTAGCTATCATCATCATCTGTCTATCTCCTTTTATCACCATTTCTAAAACTTTTCATTTTGAAATTATTATGGAGTCACAGGAAGTTGCAAAAAAATGTTAAGGGAGGTTCCACGTACCTTTTAGCCAGTTTCTTCCAATGTAACGTCTTGTATAACCATAGTACAACATCAAAATTTAAGCTCTCTAGATGATGATTATTCAAGTAGCTAGAAATTGATTGAATAATGAATAATTATTCAAGGAAATGGATTAACTCAGCTATTTGTAATTCTGGAATATTTGGCAACCTAAAATCATTCTTTATTCACCCATAGATTAGACAGTTTATTCATTGCTCTAATTAGAAGAATAATTAATTCAGAATGAGTCATTGAAAACCTTTAGTTAGTAATCACTCCCCCTCTTTTTTTGAGTCTTCTTAACCCCTTACTCAGTGAACCAGACCACACTGAATAAATTTTTCTTGAAATTTCTCTGAATCCTTCTACCACTACTTTGCAGACAAAATGAACATGAGAGATATTGGAAAAGTAGATTTGTTTTAACCAGGACTATACAGATAGCTGCTAAAATCTTTTCCTCTTTCCCTTGAAATTAGTTATCTTTTCAGAAAATGCATCTCATTATACCTTACTTTTCATTCCTTCTGTGTTATAATTACTTCTTAGTAGTGAAACAATTTAAATTAAAAGGATCTCCCCTCCCCCCACAAGTCACTCAGCTATTAACTTATTCATTAAATAACTGGTACACTTGAAAAAAAATAGAACACCCTGCTAGAATATAGTAGTATATTCAGCAAATTCATTCTTCTTTATTAAACAGGAAAGGAGCCTCAGGAAAGGCAGTTCAGGGGAATGCGCAGGTGGTTCAGGAACTTGATGGCATAGGGGAGTAGATGCAATATCAGTCAATCAACAAAACGTTTTGTGGTTACCATTCATTGAAAATATGGCACATCCTGCCTGTTTCCTTAAACGGATGCCCTGCTTTCCCACTTGCAGAGTATGCTCAAGGCATACTGAGGCGGGAAATGCCTTTCTGGTAAATGTTCTCAGCATTCTGTGGAAATAGCCATAACTGTGTGAGGGATCTTACTTCCTTGCCACATGGGCTCTCCATAAAGCAGCTTACGACATGACAGGTAAGTTCCCCTTGAGAGAGCAAGAGAGGGAGAGGGAGCCAGAAGCCAGAGGCTTTTTGTAACTTGTTTTTAGAAACAACATCTTGTCACTTTTACCGTATTCTATTTGCATGGAATGAGTCACTAGGTCCAGCCCAGACTCAAGGGAAGAGATTTATTTCAGGGAACAAACAGCAGGAGATGGCGATCACTAGGAAGCACCACAGGATTCCAATGAGACATGATCTGATTCCTTGCTTTTGAGGTGTTTGCCTTTGAAGAGAGCACCCAAACTTATAGAAGGGTAATTTATGAGTGTAAGGCAGTACATGAATCCTACAGGCAATGAATTGCATAAAAGTTCTTAAGAGAAAGAAGTCTGGGTTGAAGCATTCAGGGAAGTTACAACTTAAATATTTTGACCTGGATGTAGGGACTCTAGACATGTCCAAAGCAAGAGAGAAGATAGTCAAGGTTTGAGAACAAGCAGTTGCAAAAGATGGCAGGATCTTTAGGGATTTAGAAGGGCTAAAAGTGATATAGAATACATAACTGTATTCTCTTTACAATAAAGTTCAAACTTCAAATCATGTTACCTCTATATCTATATTATGTCTATATCTGTCTTCATGGCTCTTCAGCTGGTACCACAGTATATGAGGGCTGTCCGGAAAAAAATCCAGCCATTGCCGACGTAACGAGAAGTTACATGGCTGAATACTTTCCAGACAGCACTCATGTGTGTCCTAAGATCTGTTCATGCCACACTCCAAGTGAACCCTGCTTTCTTTACCTATGTGCACTGGTAGATATTATTCCCTTTAGGCCTTTATCTTCCCCAATTTTTTTTCCTAATTTCTATTTACCACAGGAGTCCAACCCCCTGAACCACACAGTAGGAGGTGAGCAGTGGGTGAGGGAAGCTTCGTCTGTATTTACAGCCGCTCCTCATCCTCACATGACCGTCTGCGCTTTGCCTCCTGTCAGATCAGAGGTGGCATTAGATTCTCACAGGAGTGCTCCCCAGCCACGGAAAATTTGTCTGCCGTGAAACCAGTTTCTGGTGCTAAAAAGGTTGGGGACTGCTGTTTTATCATTCACATCAGCACGCACATTTTCTAGAATGTTACCGTTGAAGAAGTGAGTGGAAAGCATGTTGCTTCTCTCCCTGAGGTAGGCGCTCTGCCTCTGGGCTTGTCTTGTTAGCCTAGATCGTTTGTACTTGCCTGCCTCCCCATTTAGTAGGTAGAGAGCTCCTCCAGGGCTGGAATGTACTTTCATTTCTGTCTCTGTGACCAACACCATGCTAGTAGTCTCAGAGGTGCTCTTTTTGTTTGTTAAATGAAGGCTCATAATCCAATTAATGAGACTGGCAGACAGTGAAACAGATCAAACCAACCGAGCAGAGGTACTGGGTTGGGAAGAAATGATACAGTGGAAAATAATCATTGACTATTCCTGTCAAAGTCAAGTAAGAGACCATATCTATCTGTCTTTATCTATCTATCTATCTATCTATCTATCTATCTATCTATCTATCTATCTATCTATCTATTGATCTATCTATCATCTATCTATCTATCTACCTATCATCTATCTATCATTATCTATCTATCATCTATCTATCTATCATTATCTATCTATCATTATCTATCTATCTATCATTATCTATCTATCTATCTATCTATCATTATCTATCATTATCTATCTATCTATCTATCTATCTATCAGCTATCTATCATCTATTATCATCACCTATCTATATCTACAGTATCTCATCCCCCTAACTCCGTTTCTCCCTCCCCTCACCTTTTCTTCCTCTCACTTTCTCTTTCTTTTTAGAGATAACTTAGATGTGCCCTTGTGTGAGACAGGTGGATTTTTGGTCTTATCCTATCATATAAGGTAAAAGAGAGATGGTATGGTTTAATGGAGCATTTCCCAAAATGTATTTTATTAATATAAACTAATATTTACTAAAA
Source organism: Craseonycteris thonglongyai (assembly GCA_004027555.1). NCBI lineage: Eukaryota > Metazoa > Chordata > Mammalia > Chiroptera > Craseonycteridae > Craseonycteris > Craseonycteris thonglongyai. The sequence continues at coordinate 3,348 of PVKE010050805.1, forward strand.
AAACAAAAAGGACTATTGGAAATGATGCTGAGATAAACTAAGTATTTGTTATTGTGTTTAATTGTAGGCCTCACAGAACCTCTTATGTGCATTCTGTTGACCTCTGGAGACACTTAGTATAGGATATTGCTCACATATATTTGACTAGGAAACTTTTTACAAAACTATCTCTTGTAACCCATAGACGATTCTTTGAAAAATGCTGCTTTAGTATATTTTACCCTGAACAGTGATCTACCTCATATATTCCTGTATTTTGTACTTGCTCCTGGTATGACATTCAACACCTACCTGAGCTTTACCTCCTGCCTGTAAAGGAAAAGAATAAAACCTGACCTTCACCAACCTCTGTTGAGAGCCAATAAAACAAACACAGCAAAACAAAAAAGCAGATATCATCCTTACTCCCTATTGGATTTTCAGCAGTAACATGGCACAGAGAAACATGTCCTAGTGTTACCTTTTAAACCATTTAGAAACATAAAAACCACACAGATTCTAAAAGCTACTACAGTGTATTTAAAATGAACTTTAGAGAAGTAGGAGACACGGATATACAAATGTTTGTAACTGTGAGGAAGGATCAAAAGGAGAGACCACTGCTGAGTATCACGGTTTTTGCTAGTTTTTCCGCTTCTCAGTGTGCTTTCGACTTTGTTTTCTTTCAAAGACTTTTGCCTGAGGACCGAGAAGAAGGGTCACCTTGACTAACTTTATTCTACTGAAAGGAGAGCGCTGCGGCCCAGGGCCCATTCAAATCCTGCCGAGGCACTTTCTCTAAAGACACTGCTTTTTTATTATAAGCCAGTCTATTCACTAATGAACTGACTGAAGTATCCGTTGACTTGAATAAGAGTCAACCAATAATAAATCTCAAGTAACAAGAACTGAAAGCTGAGTTTAAAGAATAAGTTTAGACATGAAAGTATAATTCTTATTGGCACTATATTTGGAGTTGGTGGAACACATTCTAATTCCTCACTCCCCGTGGGAAGATTTTGGAGCAATTCCATGGACTTTCTTCAGTGCCTCACTGAGAGCTTTGTCCTTTGTCAGAAACAAGTCCAACTGTAGCTCTGCTGGTGACCAGGGCCTTCATCTCTTCATCTTTAAAAATGAAGTTTTGCTCACTTTGCAGAGTTGTTGTGAGAAGTAAAGGAGATAGATGCCCACCAAGGGCACTTAGCAAGCATTCCTTAAAGGGTAGCATTGGGGTTTCCTGTAGAGTCACAGGGTTCATCAGCTAACACACTTCAGACCTAACCCCTGGGGCTTCTGAATGCTAATAGCTCTTTGGAGAATAGAAAGGTAGAATTTCGTTCCTTGCAAGGTTTACCCAGTAATTTATGTAATAGTTATTTCTTAATTAGTGCACTTTTCTTTTCTATAGAGTTCAGATGATCAATTTATATTCTTATTAATCAAGTATGTTTTAATTTTTGTCCATTGTGTATAGTAGAACAACCCTCTATATGTGTGCTTTTTATTAATACACATGTATTATATGTTAATTATTTGTTGTGGTGGTTGCTCATTTGAAGTATCACTATACTGTGCTCTTGTAACAGACAGGGTCACTTGCTTTAGGTGAACTGTAGGCTCTGATCTGCACCTCTGTAACTCTGCCAATCACTTCCTGAGAGAGAGAGTCTGAGGAGGCTGGAGTTTGAGTCTTTGTCCTTGTCTTGAAGTACATCTTGGGATTGTATTTATGAGGTAGAAATACATGCTTTGGAGAGATAAATGGGAGGATGGGAGGAATTGCAAAGATACTTATTTTGAGACATCAATTCAATGTGTTTTAGCCTCTAGACATCACAGTTCTTAGGTGTCCACCTGTCCAAACTACTGAATTAATAGCAAGTATTGGTTAATGAAGGAAGCATAGCCTTATTATAAACAGAGGTGCACCGGCTTTTATTTAAAAAATAGGGTATTTCTTTGGGTCTGAATGCAAATGCTTTTAATTATTGGAAATGCCTGGCTTGCCTATAAGAGGATGATTTTTCTCATAACTCCAAAGCAGACATTCAGCTTGAAGAGGATCAGGCAATCCACAAAGGCTGTCCAGAAAGTCTCCAGCCATGTAACAGTTCTCATTATATTGACAGTGGCTGTATTTTCCCAGACAGCCCTTGTATATGATGGAACTGTGAAATGGGCATAAAAGGATGCAGTGCAAGAAAATCTCTAGGCACAGAGGAAGAAGAAAATTCTCTGGTCAAAGAGCAGAACCAAAAAGCAGGCCCTTGTACTCTGATTTCCCCCTAAGGGTGAATCCCGAAGAAGGATTTAACAACATTTAGGTAAGTGTGAGGATTCCAAGGACCTGTGAGGCTAATGCCCTGCTTTCCTGGGCATAGCCTGGAAAATTGGAAGTTTCACAAAGAAGTTCTAAGCATTTGATATGCCAGGAACATTTCCAGAACAACAGTATGAGGAGATATCACAGAGGGTGAGCCTGAGTGCAGTCTCACTTTGGTGTGGTGTAGAGAAAGCAAATAAAAAGTCCTAGGCCCCCGAGGCCATGCATAAGTGCTACATGTGCTAGTGACCAGCCAGACTTCTGCCACCATCAGACTGTAGAGTATGGGATTCTTGTGACTGGAGGCTAGGGCAAGGTCCAGGGACATCAGCAACGATGACATGATGCACTCGCTAAAGAACAAGGAGGAGAACCTCAACTCAGAAGGACACTCAGTGGCCACATGGTTACAGCACTGAAGAAGAAGCCAACTCAGACCAAGCAGGATGTGATTATGTCACCTAGAGAGTTGGATGCCATCTCATTCTACACCCAGATACATTATTTACATGGAGAATGGGAAGAATTTAAACCAAGCTTGTCCAACCTGCAGCCTGTGGCTGGCCACATGTGGCCCAGGATGACTTAAACGTTCTTAAAACATCATGAGAATTTTTTGTGATTTTTTTTTTTTTTAGTTCATCTGGTATTGTTAGTGTTAGTGTATTTATGTGTGGCCCAAGATAATTCTTCTTCCAGTGTGGCCAAGGGAAGCCAAAAGGTTGGATACCTCTGATTAAATTATGATAGAATCTTAAATACAAGATGAAAATATATATTCTGACTTTTGTGATAAGAGGGTACCTAGAGTAGATATTATAGAACAGGATAATTATAAGGTGAAATTATATTCTTGAAATCTGAATATATGCTTGTTAAATTCTTATCTGTCCTGTGGGCAGGAAAGCTGTGACGTTAAGTTAGCCCGTTAGGATAGAGTTCATTTGTCTCGGAATAAGAAGTATGGAAAATGGACTAAAAGTTAAGATATTCTATAACTAATTTTGTTTGTTTTCTCCTTGGAACTTAAAATTATCTTCTGTATGCCAGGATAGTGTAGGCATGAGTTTTAAAAGAACTATCAGCACCTTCTTACAGGTTGCATCTGAGCTTGTGGGAATCAAAGTGAGAAAATGCTTAAGAACTTCTCTACTTGTGGATTCTCCTAGAGCTCGTATCTGCTCAATCTTTAAAGGATTTGCATGTTGCTTATTTATGGACCCCATTCCTTAATAATCTTCATGCTAATGATATTCTCTTCTGTAGCTATAGAGTCATAGTCTCCTGGGTGGCTGGAAAGGAGAAGCCAGGAGTGGTTGTAAGTATAATGTGTGGATGGCCACAGGACTGGATTGAGCCAGGAGGAGATAGGAATTGAGATCTAGTCAGACGTAGAGGGTCTGGACTATAACAGGCTTTAGGCAGGCAGGCAAGGCGAAGTCCAGAAAGCTGTGCTAAGGAAAGAAGTAGACTAGTACTAGGGGTGTCTAGCCCTCAATAACTTCAATTCTAGTTGAGGGGTTTATATGGTGAACATTGATTTAAATTTAATAGTAAGCAAAGGCTGAGGGAGGCAGTGAACCTCAGTTTGCTTCTTGTTCAGCTGTAGAGATGGATTGGGTATGGATGGGCCTGAGAGGAAAAAATACCAGAAATGTGGCCTAAAAAATGGAGTAAACTAGGTGAATGGCTTCTCCTGGTTTTATCCTGACAGCGCACATCTGGACGTATGAATTTATTTGCCTCCCGCTTGAAGGCGGATCTGCTTACTAGTCTTCAGGAGCATGTGGTCCACCGGCCAGCTAAACCTCTATAGAGCGTGCCCCTCCGTGCTCTTGTTGACAGTTTCCTGTCCGGGTCCATTCTCGGTGCTGAGTACTGGACTCATACCTGCTCCCTGCGCCTGGGTCCCTGCTGGTCTTCTCTTGCTGTTATTCTCCCCAGTAACTTCAGCCTTTTTCCCAAAGCGGCCTCTTTTCTTTTTCTTTCATATTGATGATGGTAGTAGTGGCATGCCCTGTAAATGTTTTTAAACTCATAATGTTTACACAATTCAAATGAGATTTTACATGAGAGGACTGGAAAACAAAATCATCATATCAATTTCTTTATTGCTACGTGATATTATCAGATAAAAATAGTTTCATATTATGGTCATCACATGAATCAATGACTGAATAGTGGTTAACTCAAACTCTTAATGTTTCAGAGTTGTAAGGCATCTCTGTTTTCTTCAGAAGGACACTTTTCTTGAAAAATAAATGTCTATTGGCTACTCCTAACTCTTTTTCCTAATCGTGAACCGCCCCCCCCAACAAACAAACAAACAAACAGTAAGTTACAGAACTTACTGCTTCTGTCTGTGCCAACTCCGAGACCACACAGAAGCAGAAGCTGGATGATTTGGCAGAGCAGTTGGACTCGAGGAGAGATTCATCAACGGGACAAGCTGACTGTGGTGTCACTAGGCCAGGATAGAGGAGAGGTTACAGGCACAGGGTAGGAGCAGCCGGGTGGGGAATTTGACCCTGTGAAGGGAGAGAACATGTTGAGGCCAGAATAAAATGGAAGTTGGAATTTTATTGAGACCATGAAGATGGCTTGTGGATGGAGAAGGGGTAGTACAGCTAGGATGTTTATGACCTAGTGTGGGTAGCTTTAAATACATCGATACTCCCACATTTTAGTGTTAAGGCCATGTAAAATAATGATCTCTGCCTACTTTCTTAGGATCAGTTCCCAACTTAAAAACAAAACAAAACATAAAAAAAAAGAACTTGATACAATAATACATTCTTCCAGAATAATACATTTTTTTTAAGATTTATTTTATTGTTTTGACAGAGAGAAAGAGAGACAGAGAAAAGTGGGAGGGCCCAGAGCAGTCTCCATAATTGTACTGCATTAGTTTTTGACAGTTTTATTCCACACAGGTGGGCGGGGGCCATGCAAAGTGGAAAACAGGCCCGGGGCCTCCTGCATAGGAAGCACACCCCAGTTCTGCACATGAGTCCACATGGACTGGGGGTGGGACTCTATCCTCGGTTCCCGGGGCTGCAAGGTGAGCTCTCAACCCACTGAGCCATCCCAGCTTCCCCTAATACATCTTTATATTACAGCTGATTTTGAAGAAGTTAGGTTTATCTGTTTTGTTTTGTTTTTAATATTTTTTAATTGTTTTTGACAGAGAGAGAGAGAAAGAGAGAGAGAGATACAGAGACAGAGAGAGAACTGAACTGGGGGTACTCCCCAGTTCAGCATATGGGTCCGCACGGGCTGGGGCCAGGATTTGATCCTTGGTCTCCAGGGATGCAAAGTGAGCGCTTAATTCACTGAGCCATCCCGGCTTCCCCTATCTATTTTTAAAAAATCACTTTAAAGCATTTTTATATGTTAGGTGAATTAGAGCCTATAAATGCATTGCATTCTTGGTATGGTTGTTAGAAGTAAAGTTAATGTAAGTTTTAAAAATGTATAACCCTATACATTTTGTGAAATAGGAATAGTAATATTAGCTAAATTTTATTGAACACTTAATATGATTCAGGCACTGGTTAGTGTTTTGCATTTGTTTTCTCCTCAAATTCAAAACAAAATCTGAGGTTGGTACTATTTTATTGTGACCTAACAGAGGAGAAAATTGAAGTATAGAGAAGTTAAGACAACTTATTCGTAACCACATACATTAGTATATACCAGATCTTGGATTCAGATGTGTGTGTGTGTGTGTGTGTGTGTGTGTGCGTGTGTGCGTGTGTGTGTGTGTGTGAGATTCTATTGCCAACCATTTTAGCTAGGATTCTCAGTTGCTAGTCAAGTCCTCTTCAAAAATGAAGTGTTTTCTGAATGCAGATTAGCACTCCAATGATAAATCACTTTATAGTCACTGAAATGACTAACATTTAACAAGACTAACAATGCCAAATGTGACAAGGATTTGTTGCAGCTGCAACTCTTGTACACACCAGAATTGTTTGAAAGGTTGCAACCTATTCAGCGAAGAGTTTGACAGTGTCAACACAATAGCATACACTTACACATCCTACAATTCCATTCCTAGATATTTACCAAGAGAAATGAAAATGTACCTATATAAAAAAATATATATATATATATGCTTTATTTATAACATTTCAAAACTGGACACAATTCAAATATTCATCAACTGGTGAATAGATAACCATTTGTGGTATATACAATGAAATGCTACTCAGCAATAAAAAGGACTGAACTATGGGTACTTATAACAAAAGTATTATGATGAGCAAAAGAAGATAACTCATTAGAAAATGAGTTCAGACACTGTATGGTTTCATTAGTGTGAAGTTCTAGAATTGTAGAAGAAAACCAAAAGTGATCTATAGTGATATACATGCAAAAGAATGAATCCATACTGTGAACTGTCACCATATACCAAATTTAACTCAAAGTAGATTAAAGACCTCCATATGAGACCTGAAACAATAAACTGCATAGAAGAAAAAATCAAAACTACATTTATAGAACTTGAGTTCAGAGAGGACTTTATAAACTTGAACCCAAAGGCAAGGGATGTAAAAGCAAAAATAAATGAATGAGGGGAAGCTGGGATGGCTCATTGGGTTCAGCGCTTGCTTCGCAGTCCCGGAGACCAAGGATCAAATCCCAGCTCTGGCCCAGGTGGACCCATGTGCTGAACTGGGGTGTGTCCCCCCATTCAGTTCTTGCCAGGGCCTATATAGAAGGCTCCCGGCCCAGTTCCTGCCCTGCGCAGCCCTGCACCCACCTGTGGAGTGAAACTATAATGGAAAACTAATGCTCAACTGTGGAGGCTACTCTGGGCCCTACCCCTTCACTCTGTCTCTCTCTGTCTGTCTCCCTATTAAAAAACAATAAAAATAAATCTTTAAAAAAATAAATGAATGGGACTATATCAAACTAAAAAGCTCCTGCACAGGAAAAGAAACCATCAACAAAGTAAAAAGGAAACCAACCGAATGGAAGAAAATATTTGCAAACAATGCCTCTGATAAGGGGCTAATATCTAAAATATATAAAGAATTCATACAACTCAGCAACAACAGAAATGACCCAATTAAAAAAATGGGCAGGGAAAGCCGGGACGGCTCAGCGGGTTGAGCGCTCGCTTTGAGGCCATGAGGACCGAGGATCGAATCCCGGCTCCGGCCCAGGCAGGACCCAC
>PVKE010050806.1:0-10834 GCA_004027555.1 Craseonycteris thonglongyai
GTGGGCACTAGATATAAGGTGATGGAAGGGGAACTGATACTGAGTGATGGGCACATAATACGATGCATGAATGATGTGAGGTGGACTTGTACATCTGTAAACTGTCTAATTGTTACCAACCAATGTAACCTCATCAAATTTAACAATAAATAAAAAAAAAGAAAAAAAAAAAAAGAAATTAAGTTTCAGATTTTTTGTTTTGTTTTGTTTTAATGATTGGAATATGCAGTCTATCCTCCTATATCTTGAATTATGGTAGGTTGAATTTATTAACTTCTGGAGTTTACTAGTATTTTCTGTGAAATTGCAATAGTTTCAAGACTTCTGAATAGGTGTAGGTTAATTCCCAGACATCATGGGTGGACATATTGGTAAAGACAAAGGATCACCCGGGCACCTGCACAGAAGAGGAGTTATGGAGCTGTAGGAGCATATGCCGGGATACGGTGAATGAGAAAGGACACAGGGAACAATCTGTCCAAGGAAGTGAGCAGCCATCTCCCTGCCCCACACAGAAATGATGAGTGCTTATCCCCCAGAGAGCTTCTTTTAACACAGGGCTTCTCCCCCATAGTACAGCTGACATTTGGGTAGCTCTGTGTGTGGATAGCCATCCTACACACTGAATGATGTTTAACAACATCCCTGACCTCTCTCCACGAGAAGCTGGCACAACCCCCACTTGTGGCAACCAGAGGTGTCTCCAGACATTGCCACATGTTCGCTGAAGAAGGAGGGGCAGAAAAGTCCACAGCTGAGAACCCCTGCTTTAATGGTAGGCTTTCTCTGGACTTTTAAAAGTCATGCTAGGAATCCTTAACATTCCAGACCTAGTGGCCGAGATGTCAACAGTAAATACTCTCCATTTCTATAGTATCTTACAATTTTAAACTCATTTTCACATTATTCCCACATGCCCAGATCAAATGTGAAGTAAATTAAGTGGAAGACTTCATGAAAATTGTGAGGTGGGATTGTACATATTGCTTCCTTTATCTCCCCCCCCCATTTTTTTTGAGAAATTGTCTTTGTGAGGATGCCTAATATATTGTCTGCAGACTACCATAGCTTTCTTTTTAAATTTAATCATCATCATTATTAACATATTTACTATCACCACATGCTGAGGAGCTATGAGGTCTATGGTCCCCTTCCTGAAAAGTGTAATTAGGGAGAAGGATAATGACATAAAAAGATTATTAAAATATATGAGAATGCTTGCTAAAGCAATGACTAATACATAACAAAGTGCTGTAAGAATTCATCACAGGTAAACAGTCAGTCACTGGTTGGTCATTAGAGAAAGACATCACAGAGAAGTTTGGTTTGAAATTGGAAAATAAAAAGCACACAAGCAAGCCAGCTAGGCTTTTAAAGAACTGTTGTGCTTAAGTAGGTGTGGGCTTGATGAGAAGGGGGGGAGAGGGGAAATATGTTCAAGGCCAAGGAAATCGTATAAACAAAGCAGAAAACCGCATAAGAGTAAATCCATTGCAGGAATGGAAAGTTCAGAAAGAAAGTCATGGGAGAGAAAAATTAAAGAGTTATGAATAATCTGGGCTTTAAATTTGAGGTGCCAGAGATTCGACCTCATTCTATAGACGTTAGGAGAAGTCATGATTAGCAAGAGGGGGAGAGGACTGTGCAAGACATGAATTTTCAGGAAGAATCTATGTCTGTAGATAGGACCGGGGAGGGCTCAGTAGGTAGCATGGAGGAAATTCACTGGCAAAGTTAGGATTGTGGAGCTGAAAGGAAGGAGAGGAAGGGAAGGGACGTATGAACAAATGTTGAGAGGACTTGGTGACCTATTAGCTTTGAGGTAGTAGTAAAGTGATTTCCAGCCATTTTCCAAGTCAGAGTGATGAGGAGCATGAACATTGTCGTTAACAGAACAAGAAGAGTTGACGCGTGAGGTCAGGTGATGTGCTCAGTTCGGTATGTGAAGTTTGAGGTAATGTCAGACATTCATGTGAAGTCCACAGGGCAATGGCAGTCTACAAAGAATTTGTGGAAATTTTTCTGAGCAGGAAGGAACCTGAGAGACCATCTCCCTCCAGCCTTTTCATTTTACAGATGAAGAAATATGTGGTCTTTGAAGTCATGTGATCATTATCAAGTGGTAGTTATGAGGGAGATCTTATTTCATACTGCAAAGGAATTCTAGTTTTACAGGGGAAAAAGCCTGGAGGACACAAATCTGAAGGATGGCCTGGAGGATGCACGTGCTTGCAACCTTACAAAGGAAGGAATTTAAGGTGAACAGAGCAAAGAGTGAAGGGTCGAAGAGCCACCGCTGCTCCGAGGGTGGGAGAAGGAAGGGAGCTCTTAGACGAGGCCAAGCAGCAGCACTTAGGAGGGTTCGGTGAGGAGCGAGTTGGTGAGGGCAGTAGCCGTGCTCCGTGCTCTGAAAGGAGCTGAAGAGAACAAGAACTGGGGAAAGAGGCCTCTTGTCCTGACTGAGAAGTGTACTAGTAGCTACAGTAGCACAAGCATAGTCACAAACGCTTACGAGAACCGGGTCAGACGCTGCTGTCCGTGCTGCCCGTGAACCCAACTGTGGCATTGTGATAACGACTGTATGAGGTGGGCATTACTTTATCTCTTATAGAAGAGGAAACGGGTGAAGAGGACTTGACATGCTTGCCCAGAGTCACACAACTCCTCAATGGTGGAACCAGAATTGGCCAGTTGATCATGGTTTCAGGGGAGTAACGAGGATAGGGCAAGTGTTCCCCACTGCTGGCAGTAAAGGGAGAAGGAGCAGGTGGTCGTTCAGGGATCTAGACGCGGTGACTTTCCAGTATCAGAGCTGAGGGTTACTGGCAGAAGTCAGGGAAGCCGGCAGAGAGGAAATGGTGACACAGGGTCCCAGCAGAGCTGAGACCTGGCATTTAAGGTTAAGTGATGAGCCTTGAATAAGAGAGAAAACTCCTTTTCTTCTGAGATTGCCTACTGGCTCCCTGTCTGGTCTCTACCAAAGGCTTTTTTTTAATTCCCTACCTTTCAAGGATCCCAGGATTTGAAAGATTTTAAGCATCAATTCTAAACTTTTATTTTAATTGCAGTGTAATTTATATGCAGTGCAACATCCAGATCTTCACTATACTGTTTAAGGAGTTTTGACTACAACTTTACTATGTTAATTCACTTTCCATTTTTATTACTCAAAGACATAAAATTGTCAGGCAGAATCTTAGATTATCACATCAAATTAATGCAATCTAGCCAAAAGCAAGGATGCCTGACACTTTCGTTAACCCGTTCAGCCTGTTTGAGGCCTTACGAAATTTAGAACAGCTCATAGATCCATATTATTACCATCGAAGGGCCCAGTGATCCAAAGACCCCCCAGTAGGTAAACAGGTTCAGTCAGTTATTGGAAGAGATGATGGGAAGAATAGGACCATCATTAGCCTTAGACCTAATACTTTCTGAAAACCACTGACTTGGCTGTCATTGATTCTCAAGAGCTGAGCTAGGATAGGCATGATTTTAGTAGTTCTTCAGAATAAAAAAAAAGTGATTTATAATAATTTTAAAATTAAGTGAATGTAACTGGACGTTTAGTGATATTAAGGAATTCTAGTTATTTTTTAAATTTTATAGTGATATGGTGGTATTGTTTGGGGGGGGAAAGAGTTTTTACCTTGTAGAGAGATAACGTGCTGAAATATTTACAAATGATTGGATGTCTGATATCTGCCTTAAAATAATTATATGTGATGGTGAGGGTAAAACTTCAACAAGACTGGCTTGAATTGATCGTTGTTGAAGGAGGTACATGGGAGTTTATTATCCTAGTCTGTCCACTTTTAGATATGTTTAAAAGTTCCCATAATAAAAAAGTTAAAAGGGAGGAAAAACTAAAATTAAGAATATTAGTCAGCTTTTAGTATAACAGGAACTGTTCTATGTACATTAAACAAAAGGGATTTAATACAGGGAATTAAGTGCCTATAAAACTGTTAGAAGAGATGACAGCAGGCTCTCGTTTGGGCCCCTAGAAATGATTGCCAGAATACCGCCAGTCCCCTGGCCTGCTAAGAAAATCGCTACTTTTGCCTCCTTCAGGAAGCTAATTTCTCACTGTTTCAACTACATGCTCCAGGAACACATCACTTGAGCCAAATCTGATTATCAGGAATCCATACCCACAATTATTGGCTCCAGTGCGATCTGTTGCACCTGCTAGAATAGTATCTGCAAAATGGATGCCTTGACCCTAACACCTTGCTTTCTGATTGGTGGAATATAAATCATATATAGAATCCTACCTGCAAAGGAATGTGGGAAACGTAGTTTTCAATTTGCTATCCTCTACAGAACTATATTAGAAAGAAGCAGGAGTGCATATTGAGTGAGCCAATCTACCACAAAGTGTGTTAGCAATTGAAATGGTATTTTTGCTTATTTATCCCAAAAAGTAATTTTAAACAATGTTTAAGTCACAATATATTCTTTGGTTTGGTCTTCCCTTTATGATCTTTTTTTTTAAGTCAGCTTTTACCAAACCTATCAAACTATTACTCAAGAACACATACAGCATTTGCTCCCTTTACTCTAGCGAGGCTCCTCTGAATGGTCATAGAAGGGTGTTCTGTGCACATTTGGCCTCCAGATCTTTGCTTGTTCCCAGTACAAGTAATGCCTTTCCTATTGCCCAGTCTAAATCCTACCTGTTTTTAGACATAGTTCAAGTCCCAACTCTGTAAAACCTTACTTGATTTCTCTAGGCCTCATTTACTTTCCTGTCTTCCTTCCCTTTCTCCCTTCCTGTATGAGCATATGTATGTATGTCTGCTCTGCAATCTATCTGGACTTATTCTTTACTCTGTCACATAGTTTGGTTCTATCGTGCAAATGTTTTATGGCATACTACTACTTTATATGGATGGTCTTGCTTGCTTAAATAAGCTCTAAGCCAGGTATATCAAAACTGCGGCCCAGAACGGCTTTGAATGCAGCCTACCACAAATTTGTAAACTTTTTCTAAAACATTATGAAATTGTTTTCTGGTATTTTCTTTTCTTTTCTTTTTTAGCTCATTAGCTATCATCAGTGTTAGTGTAGTTTCTGAGTGGCCCAACACACTTCTTCCAGTGTCAAAAGTTTGGACACTGCTGCTCCTACGCAGTGTAAAGCCAGAGAAGGTTGTGTGCATATCCTCTCCTTTGATACTTAACACCATGAAGAGTAGAGAATAATATTTTACATTGGTATTATTAATAATGTGTACCAATAAGCATACAAAGATAATAATGCTTACTTAAGAGTACCTCTCAATTGAGATAAAGGGTCATAAATGTTGTGTGCTGAGTAAACTGTAATTTGTAACCTAATATAAACATTGAGAGATGATAATTATGTTCACAGTAACATCAAGATCTTCACATGATGAGCCCATTTGGCTTTGTAATTAATTGTATAGTCTGATAATTGCTTCAATCTCAGTGCAGCTCCATAGAATTTTTTTGTTTCTTGAACTCTACCTCTGTGCTGTTGACCATGTTCTCCTTCACTGAGCTGTCTCAGCTCGGGCCCTTCTCTGCCTGTCAGTCTCCTGTCCACCAAGCAGGGTGACTGTCCAATGGTAATGGATTGGATGTCAATTTATGACACAGTCAAGCAGTTAAGCAATCATTAGATGCAATGTGTAGACCCATACTTACAGACATAACTCAGGCTAGGTGACCTTATCTTGTTAAGTGAAAAAATATGCTTTGAAAACTCTATGGTATGATTTATATTTTTATAAATGTATGCATATTTTTATTTGTACTCCTTATTTTCATTTTTAAAAAATATTTATTGAGTACCTACTGTGTACCAGGCGCTATATCTATGTGCATAGAAAAACCGGGAAGGTCATACTTCAATATAAATGCAGTGATAGTCTCTGCTCTCTGAGATAGCAGGTGACTTTTTTCTTTTTACTCATTTCCTCCTTCATTTGCAATCTTGTATTTTCTCATTTTTTACAAAAACCTATATTGTTTATTAAAACAGAACAATATGTTTTAAAAAACACTTCTTCGAAAAGCTTACAACGTATGCTACTTAAAAAAAGGTAGATTAAAAACAGTCTAAAATTTCAATGTTAAATGAAAGAGAGAGAGGGGGAGAAGGAGAAAGAAAAGAAAGGAAAAGAACAAAGAAAAAGGAAGACAAGAAGAAGGGAGGAAATACATCAGAATCAAACAGTAGCCCGTTTTTGAGTAGTGGGATTTCTTTTACAGTCTCTGTTCTAAAGATTCTACAGTGAGCATGTATTAGTTTTGGAATCAGAAAAAAATTTTTTTCTTTTTCAAGAGCCAGTCAAAATGTGACTTCTCTATGAAGCTGTTCTAGATTCCTGAATTTGACCTTTTCAAACTTCATCGCCTAGCACTCTAAATATGTGATAAATTGAATGGATAGTATTTTCTAAGTGTGGCCTCAACCTTAGTGACAAGTGTCACTAACTTCATTTTTTCCCATTTTCCGGTTTTCATTTTCAAGAATAAGTTAGATTTCAGATAGGTTATTTCATAACAATAACAGTGTATGCTACCAAAAAAAAAAAAAAGAGAGAGATTAGGGCACAAACACACAAACTGCAGAAAGATCATGTGAGGACACGGCAAGAAGGTAGCTCTCTGCAAACCAAGGAGGGAGGCCTCAAAAAGAGGCTTGAGTTTGATCTTGAACTTATAGCTTCCAGAACTGTGAAAAAATATAAGTCTCCTAAGCCAAAGAGAAAAAAAAAAATTCTGTGTGATTACGTTAGTACTGCTGTTTGCCTAATCCTGACATAAACTTAGTAGCCAGGACTTCCTATATTATTTTTATTCTTTTCACTTTTTGTCCATTTAAAAAAATTTTTTTCATTGTTTTGAGAGAAGGTGAGAGAGAGAGAAGGGAGAAGGGCCCAGAGCAGTCTCCATAGTTGTACGTCATTAGTTGTGACATAGTTTCCTTCCACACAGGTGAATGTGGGGCAGCAGGGGTGGAACTGAATTGGGGGTCTCCCATGTGGGAGGTGAGAACCTTCATCACAGGGCTTGGCAGTTACCAGTTTCTACTATAGTTCAGCATATGGGTTTGCATGCGCTGGGGCAGGACTTGATTCCCGGACCTTGCAGTTGCAAGGCAAGCACTCAACCTGTTGAGCTATCCCAACATCCTCAGTCCATTTTTTAAATGTAGTCTTATGTATATATACATATATATTTACATATATATATATATATATATGTTATTTGTACACACACACAGATATGAACATTTAAATTCAAACAGCAGATTCCAGATCTATTATTAGTCAACCTTTAGGAAACTTTTCTGTAGTACCCTGTTTCCTACCAGTTTTACGAGAGGAAAGACTTCTTAATGCAAATTGGAAATGCCACCACTGAATCAACTTTCAGCCCTGTAGTGTCACCTCAGTAGCCTCTGAGGGAGTCATGCAGGAGACAGCCAGTGTGGCAAGACTTAGAAATTACCCAGTTCAGTCCATTTGTACCAATTTCATCAAAGGGGGTCAAAGTGAGAGTGGGTTCAACCTGTTTAACACACTTCAACTTTTGCCAAGTGAAAACAGGTTATAAACATGGCTGCTGTATAAAGGTACTAAACATTTAAAAATGGCCCAGCCTCTAGTACTACCACCCTGGCTAGAAGAGTCAGCCCCCAGCTACTTCAGACCAGGAGTTCATGGAGTTCACATCTACCTGTCCTGGCTTCCTGCTTTCCAGGCAAGGCCCTGCCTTTGCAGGAAGAATAAAGCTCCTGGCACCTGAAGTATTGGGAAGTGTGTATTTATGTTGTAAAAGTTGTAAGCAAGCTTGTCCAACCTGCGGCCCATGGACTGCTTGCGGCCCAGAACGGCTTTGAATGCAGCCCAACACAAATTTGTAAACTTTAAAACATGAAAAAAAACTTTGCTGTCTTTTTTAGCTCATCGGTTATCTTTAATGTTAGGGTATTTTATGTGTGGCCCAAGACAATTCTTCCAATGTGGCCCAGGGAAGCCAAAAGATTGGACACTTCTCACAATAAAGGATCCTGGAACTAGGGGAATTTCATTCTAGATAGGAGACTGTGTGACTAAAAAGGAATAATGTGTGGCCTATCTGTTGGGAAGAAGAGAAGAAGAAAATTCTGGAAAAAGTATTATTCTAGGCTACTTTCTATAGGTCCTGAAAAATATTATCAGTGAGCAAAATGTTTCTTGGGATATATACTACGAGGCTTAAATGGGTCATTGGTGTTTTGACTCTTAACTAGGTTATAGTCATCTAATGGAATTCAGGATCAAGCAAAATATCAAAACATCATCCAATTACGAATGAAGGTAAAAAAAAAAATCATTGATATTTTGCTTCATTCCATGGTCCCTATCACCTCACTGAGATTCTCCTGGTGAAGCTCCCACACATAGAGAGGACTTGCTTTTGAAATTGCATTCCCCTGCTTAACCACCTGCTTTTTGATTTGTGATGCTGTGTGTCTGAAGTTTTTTCCCCTCCTTATATACTACTGGTGACTCCTCAGAACTGTAAAGTGCAGTTATCCACGTGGAGGATAGTGTGAACTCTGCAAGTCTTTTGTTTCTGATGAGGAAATCTAGTTTCAGGTAGATTAACCTAAATCTCCTGAGTATGAAGTTTTTAATCCCCTAATTCCCTGACATGGAGTGATTTCATTGAAAAGATTGATTTAATCTCTTGCAGTTGATGGATAAACTGTTTGCTAAATTTCAAAACACAGATTTGTTCTTTGCTACTTGACCTCTGGGTTGGGTTCCTCCTGCTGCCGTTTATTGAGGATTTGCATTTTTATTAAACTGGGATTGCTAAAGCAGAGGTGCTTTGGTGGCTCTGCAGTCTGTACCTAGCTATATGGTGCCCTGTGATCTGATGCATTAAAATAACCAAAGTGCTCTCGTTTTCAACACCCTTTTATAAAAGGGTATCTATATTGCTTGAAGCTGACATGGTATTCTTATAAATGTGAGCATAAAGATTATGGGATATGATTCTTTATAGTTAACAAGGAAGGGAGATTTATGAAAGGCATAAAATTTAGAGCCTCTATAACTTGATGTACAAAAATTGCTTTTTATGTATTGAGTAACAAAACGAATTAATAATAGTTGTATTATCCATTGCATTAACTATTTGTTTACTCATAATAGTTTATTTTAAATCAGTGATGATAATTCATATGTTTAACAGTCATTTTCATTGTGTTGTATTTTAGGGGTGTCAAGCTTATATTTTTGCTGCTATCCACTTGTAAATACACTCAGAACCGGAACATTTGGACAAATATTTTGACTAAGGTACTTTCTAAACATGATGCATTTCAAAAGTGGACTCGAACTAACCGAGTTGCAAAACATGACGGTGCCTGAAGATGATAACATTAGCAACGATTCCAATGATTTCACCGAAGTAGAAAATGGCCAGATAAATAGGTGAGTATTTTTCTACTAACACTTTCTATCCAATGAAAGAAATGTCTCTAAAATATTATTCCAATTTTCAGTTATTCTTTTGAATGATTCATTACTGAAGTTATGCTCCATTTGAAGATATAGTTTGAATTTCTTATGTGACATCTATTGGGCACAGTCTGCAGTAGCAAATGAAGGGAAATAGGAAAGTAATTTATTCATCTTTTTAAATCTTTCAATTGAGTCTAATAAAAATGTATACACATTGGACTCCAACCAGCCCTATTTGACCCCAACCAGCCCTGACTTTTCAAAAGTTCTGTGCTTCTGAATTAAACAAACTATTGGAATTTCACTGCATCCCATATCTGAATGCATACTACAATCATCTGACCTGGCCCACATTTTAATCAAGAAATGGTCAAAGTCACATTTGCCAATGTTCCTGTGTTCTCTGAGGCTCAGAGAAATAAAATAACTTGTTCAAGGGCACACGCAGGCCTGCTTGAAATATTTGCCTTTCAACTCTGTCCTGCCACTACTGACTATATTGCTCAGGTATTAGGGAAAGAACGGTCTTCACTAGTTCTGTTAAACTATACCAGTGCTCATTTATGCTCTGTCCTCCTGCAGTGCACCGCTGACCTCCACTTAATAGTGCATGGGATTCCAACCATTTCATAAGTAGGACACTTTGGTTTTATAACGAAGCTTCATTCCCAAAGCAATGCTGACCTTGAGGACCTTAAACAGAGTCATTTATAATATTCAGTTTAGAATCTGAACTTGATCTTTGAAAGTTTTATTTACACTAAAAATATTAAGGTTTTTGAGGTGATTACCACTTGCAGTAGGTGGAAAGCACCCATTGTCACCCCTGACTCAGGCACTTGGGTGCCTCACTTCCCCCTAGACTGTGACTAAGGCAGTGCCCTGGGGCAGCAGGATTGCTGTTTGGTGTTGACCACTTGTTTTGCAGAATTTGGCTTCACTGTTGCAAATGCAGTGTGATGCATTTATTTCTTCATTTATTTTAGCTCTCCTCTTTTCTGGACACAGTTCATGAAGCTTGTTTCATTAATGCTTCTAGAACAATTTAAATTAAAAACATCATATTATGGCATGAAGCCAAAAAGGTAAATAAAAATCAAAAAAGACCCCTACCATGACTCCTGCCAAAGCTTACACCTAAATACCTCTCATTCTTCTTGCAGCTTTGTCACATTGGTGGGAGGAAGGTAGGCCCATTATAGGCATCTACAAGAAACATCTCCCAAAACAGTGAATTTCAATGTAATGGTGCCTCTTTTTTAAAAAGCTAGAGAAAATGTTGAAAATAAATGTTGATGTCTGATTGCCTGGCATCTAGCTGATAGCTTTGCCTGGAAACTGTTC
>PVKE010050807.1:0-10834 GCA_004027555.1 Craseonycteris thonglongyai
GTTCACATTTGGTGACTGATGCAAGCAGGGATATAAAGGCTCATTTGTTTTGTGCCAAATCAAGACAACTCTGAAGGGTTGCTGAAGCTCCAGATGATTCCTAAGTTCTGGTGGGGCTCCTGAGATGCATAGCAAGCAGTTCAGCCTCTTTCTCTGTTCTGGTCTGATTTCCCACTTCTCTTCCACAATGGTTGTATTTAATGTTGCACCTTTATAAACATGTTGTAACTCTAAATTCAGTCTCAGAGTCTGCTTTCCAGAGAATTTAATCTGACAATTCACTAACAATTGGGGGTATCATATTAAACTAGGGAATGTTGAGGTTTCTGGTTTTCATCTGGGGTCCTAGTCATCTATTTCATGGCAAAATGCAGACAGACTCAACATTCTTTTGCACTAAACAGTTACCTTTTGATTTAAGTTTGTGTGAGTTGGTTTATAACCAAGAGTCTTAAATGTAACCAATAGATGAGGAGTTTATACATGAAAGTTTGTAGTTGTTTTATTATTGTGTCTTCACTGACATGTCCTTATCACTTTGATGCCACCTTTCCACAGAAGGCGATAAATGTTGAAGGCAGATGGGAAAAAGCCAGTACAATAGAGCTGACTAACACTGCATTTCTCTTCCATGGGTGATATATAACCAGGTACAATCTTATAATCTTTGTGCGAAAATTGTGTCAAACTGACAGTCATTATAATTGATATTAAAGGGGACCAAAACAAATGAGACAAGCTGTATGTGGTCGGCTTCTTATAAAATTAGACATCCATCCTAGAGAGACAACCTATAATTCTGTAATTATGTTCTGCAAGCTATGTGAAATAGCAACAGCAAAAACCACAGTGTTTAGTTTGCACATCACGATAGGAACACTACAGATTAAGTGCCTCCTACTCTATTGACTGATTGCTTTTCTGAACAGTTCCTATAATGTATCATTTTTTTTGGTGTATCAAATCTGTTTATTGCATCAAACTTCCTTTGGATTAGCTGTGTTCCTCTACTGAGACAGGTGATTATAGAGGGGAAAAAGAAAAAAGAAGTTGTAAAATATTTCAGTAGAAAAAAATCCTTTAAAAAGTTAAACTGTCCATTTTATATTACTAATCATTAAATACTCAAACTTTTAGCTTTGGTATAGTAATTTAGATTTGGACTAATAGAATCTTGTGATCTAAAACATACTTTAAAATTATTATTTAGATCATCATACTTATATATTTTATTTATATGACCTATATATATTATTTTAAAGATTTATTTTATTGTTTTTGATAGAGACAGAGAGAAGGGGGAGGGCCCAGAGCAGTCTCCATAGTTGTAAGTCATTGGTTTTTCCACATGATTTTGTTCCACAGAGGTGGGTGGGTGCTGCGCAGGGGGCCTCCTGTGTGGGAGGCATGCCCACTCAAGCCAGGGGCCAAACTGGAGAGGGGGTGGGCGAGAACTGAACTGGGGACCTCCCACATTGTAGGCACATCCCAGTTCAGCATATGGGTTCACACTGGCTGGGGCTGGAAAGTGAGTGCTTAAACGGCTGAACCATCTTGGCTTCCCCTGGGCTATGTTTTAAAGTCCCTAAGTCCATTATTATCTCTCTTTTTACTAATATAAGCCCTTTTTTTTTTTTTTTCATTTTCTAAGTTTAAAAAGGCAACAGTCTAATTTCAGTGAACATTTGCTATTTCACATCATGGCTTTGTATCCTTACCTCAGCATCTATTCTCCATTCTGTTGGTAATGCCGTTTGATTTCTTTTTAGAAAATTATGCCTCCCCGTTGTGAAAATCTTAGTGAGGATATAAACCCCAATGAATGTGATTAAAGGACAGAGAAAAAGAAAATAGAGTTCATGCATTCCAATGGTGCTGGCTGGCATAAGAACGTTTAGCAGCGTCACCATCTCTGACCCTATCAATGTCGCTGCTTTTGTCCTTTCAATCCAGTTTGAATCTTTGATTATCCTCACTGATGCTCTAAGTTACCTAATAAATTCCCATTTTTAATCATGTTATCCAATTGCTTTATTTTGAAGCAATACAAACAAAAATCTCTGACTGATTCAAAACTGTAGTAGTACTTAAAAATGATCAAATATCAGATTTCTACAGGGGATATAAAAGGGGAACTATATCTAATATGTAAAGATAATAAATATCTTATTTTCCTGCATAATCCCTAATCTAATTTTAGAATAATTTTTCTCTCTGTTTCCAGAATGTATTTGACCCAAGAATATGTCTTTACTCCATTTAAAGTTCTTATTTTAGAGGAGATATGCCAGATTGTCAGTAAAGAGTGTGTCAACATATTCAAGTTAATGAGGACTGGGGAATAGTGTTTGATTCAAGTAGCAGTTATGCACAGATTGATCACATTGATTGGTTAACTTATTCATCCACTGAACAAATATTGTTTACTGTATGCCAGACATATAGTGGATATTAAAAGGAGAAAGTTAAACAGTAAATTGCAATTCAAGGTGAAAAATGCCTTGAGAAATCGAAGCATGTGGTGCTGTGGGAGCTCAGGAAGATCTTAAAAGGGCCATGGAAATCTAGAATGAGATTGATGCTTGTTTAGGATTTGAAAGAATGTGTAGGAAGTGTTAGGGCAAAGAATGAGGAAAGGAAAAAAGAACAAATAAGTGTGGGTGAGATCACAAGAAAGAACATATGGTACATTTGGAGAAAGGGAAGTGTTTCAGTGAGACTGGAGCAGGCTTTAATAGGCTGACCAGACATCCCATTTTAAATGGAACAGAAAACAACAGTCCTGTCCTCTTTCAAATGGTACATATGGCCAGCCTAGTCTCACTGGGCTAAATTCAAGGTGTCAGTAGGCTGACCACACATACTGTTTGAAACAGGACAGTACTGTTGTTTTCTGTTCCATTTAAAACAGGACATCTGGTTAGCCTAAAAGGGCATTAAGGATTTGCTAGATGAGTTTGAAGAGAACAGTAGGAACTAGAGATGGCAAACTTTATGTGCCCTATTCAAGAATTTGCACTTGATGTGCAAGCCTGTGAGGAGCTTGGGAGCTACAGGGGTAAGATATTCATTTTCAGAGAAATCAACCTAACTGCTGTACAGAGAATGAATTGTGGGAGATCCAAAATCAAAACAGAGAAAAGCCATTAAAGCTATGTTAAGAATCCAGGTGAGATGTTCCAGGGAGACCTGAGGCAGAGACTCACTACAATTGGTATATGGTAAATGTCCTCCCAGATAATCGCCAAAGGAGGGAACACAGAAGCAGATAGGCCTTTCTAATGTTAATTTTATCTTTTTCTTTTGTTCATTTTAAATGGCAGCCCTGTAGGCAGATTCTCTTCCACTGTGCTTCTTTTTTATTTTTCTTTAATTAAATGTTTATTATGCAACTTTGTCATGCATTATTTAAGTTACTTACGTAAGGTGTGGAAGGTAGCAGGTAGATTTCATGCCAATTAGCCAGCATTCCCAAAGGAAAGATGAAACATTCCAATTTGCATAATTCAAGAATGGTCAAATAAAGGGAGTATTTTAAAAAGTGGTAAAAGGTTGTATCTTGGGCGCAGTAATAGCCGTTATCACTCTTGACCTAAGTAAACAAGGGGAGGGAGTGGTTTCTAGAACCTGGGAGAGGACAGCCTTGTGGAGAGAAGCTGTGACATCCACTGGATTGGAGGATACTGCCAATTCAAGATGATTTCTCATAGAGGGATCTGGAGAGTAAATACCCTGACTTCCCTTTTATCATTCTGCCTTATCCTTCCTCCAGTACCCAGTGAGGTTCTCAGTTGGCCCAACCAGATAGAAGATAAAAGCCCTAGAGTTGGGTGGGGTATGATACTTTGTATTCAGTTCCTCATCTGGAGTGAAAAGACATGGTGCAGAAGTTTGGAGAGTTAACCTGGAGGAGCAAACAAAGGGTATAGAAATGTCAGGTAACTCCCAGGCTTTTCTTTGTATGTGTGTGCACCCATAAGGAATGGTGGGGGTTGTTGGGGCTAAGGATTAGTACACTATGGTTTGCCCTGTCCTGCCTTAGAGGTGGCTCTGGACCACGCCCACTTCTACAAGACAGCCTTTTCTTTGAAGTTGGTAGGCATTTTATAAACAGGATATACAAAGCTAAATATTTGTTAACAGTGCATTCAGTGTAGCATGCAAATGGCATCATGTTTAGCTAGTTCTGTGGTGTCTGGCATTGTAGGTAAACTTGGGCATGTGCGAAGAAGCATTTAAGTAGAGAAAAAAGTTGTATGCATCTATGTTGCTTCCTCTTGTGCTAGCCTATGTTTACTTATGTGTGAATTAAGTGGCATTTTTTGCTTTCTATGATGTTTTCTGTTTGCAGTGCTGAAAAGCTTCCATGTCAGGCCTATAAGATCCGCTGCCCTCTGTTACATTTTCCTATATAAATAGAACTTAACAATAAGAACTTTAGTCACTGGCTATTTTAAGTTAATTATTCTGAATAGAATTCACATTCAGGTTCTTAGCTGGTCTGTTACAGATTAAAAGATGTAAAAATGATAAGGAGATTAAATTTACCTAGATTTGGGGGAGTTTGTGACTGTCTGTTTACATTTGACATTGTCAGAAAGAAACTTTTTGTCATTATTAGCATCCTTAGTATCTTCGAAGAATAGATTTAGATTATAAGGAGTTGGAGACATCAATCTTATTTCTAGATGTCTTACAAATCCATTAATATGAATAAGATGAATTTATAAGATAGGAAAGGAGGCTGAGTCAACTCTGCAGAAATTTACTGCAATGGAACATCTGAGAATAACTTATTTTTACTTCTTTAGATTATGCCAGTGTTTTGTATTTAGTGTTTATGCCAGTGTTTATCTTTAGTACACCTTCTTTTTACATTGAAGAATCACAGACATTAATAAATATTGTGAGGCTTAAAAGCAATAAAGCCACTGAAATCAAGTGACACAGTGGAAAAGGATCA
The DNA here is from genome assembly GCA_004027555.1 of Craseonycteris thonglongyai. Taxonomy (NCBI): domain Eukaryota; kingdom Metazoa; phylum Chordata; class Mammalia; order Chiroptera; family Craseonycteridae; genus Craseonycteris; species Craseonycteris thonglongyai. Next base: position 4,964 of record PVKE010050807.1, read on the forward strand.
CCTTTGTCCTTCACTCTCATTGGCAAAGAAAGTAAATTAAAGGCAATATCTTAGCATGCTACGGCAAGAATAATCCAAAAGTAAAAGGTTTTATTGTGTATTTTGGGGAGTATGAGCAGAACAGTCAGATTACAAGACTGCAACTCAAGTGTAATAGCCCATATTTAAGAGATGCGGAAGGCCAAGTCCTCACTGGGCTTCCAGGGAACACTACCTCTGCTACACAAAATAATCTACAACAGGGCTGCCCCACCTATTGGCTTCCCTGGGCGACATTGGAAGAATTGTCTTGGGCCACACATAAAATACATTAACACTAACAATAACTGATGAGCTAAAAAAATATTGCAACCAAAATTTCGTAGTGTTTTAAGAAAGTTTACACATTTGTGTTGGGCTTCATTCATTGAAAACTGCCTTGGGCTGCATGCGAACCACAGGATAGACAAGCTTGGCCTATAATCTGATGCCTGGCATGCAGAGGGACATTGGACGTCACCCAATGTGAGTCAGGAAGTGAGAAATGCAAATATAAAATTTCACCCTGTTTGTCTAAACTAATAGACTCTAGAAATGCCAGAAAATAGGGGAAAAACTAAAGTAAAAGTGGAAGAATAGATTTTCTCTCGCTATAGATCCTGAATAGTGGTTCCGGCCTGTACTAGAGAAGGAAAGCTTTGGGTTGAAAATGGGCTAGTATCCATGTCTTGACCATCATGAACAATGCTGCAATGAACATAGGGGTACATACATCTTTACGGACAAGTGTTTTCAATTTTGGGGGCTAGATACCTAGAAGAGGAATTACTGGGTTGTATGATAATTCTACTCTTAATTTTTGAGGAACTTCCATACTGTTTTCCATAGTATATGTACCAACTGACATTTTCTCCAAGAGTGTATGAGGGTTTCCCACAACCTCTCCAATACTTGATATTACTTGTCCTGTTAATAAAAGCCATTCTAGCAGCTGTGAGGTGAAGTGTCCTTTGATAGACGTTGGATAAAGAAGATGTGGTGCACATCTGAGAGCTGTCTGGAAAAAATCTAGTCATAACTGCCTCTGTTTTTCATATTACATAACTGGGTACTTTTTGTACAGACCTCATATACAATTGAATATTACTCAGCCATAAGAAAGATGCAACAACATGGATGGATTTTGAGGTTATCATGCTAAGACAAATCAGACAGGAAAAGTTGAGAACGATACAATTTCACTCACATGTGGGATACAATACTGAAAACAACAAATGAACAAAATAAACAAAAACTCAGACATAGATAATAATTTAGTGGTTACCAGAGGGTAAAGGGGAGGGGGTGTAAAAGAAGGTAAAGGAGGTCAAATATATGGTGATGAAAGGAAAACTGACTTTGGGTGGTGAACAATGCAATACAGATGGTATATTATAAAACCATATATTTGAAACCTACATAATTTTTCTAACCAATGTCACCCCAATAAATTTTAAAAAAGAAGAAAAGGAGACTAAAGTTTTGATTTAGAATAAAGGTTTTTAGTACCTGATGTGAATCTTATTGAACATGGATTTGGATCCTTAAAATGAAGTAGTTAAAAGTTAAGTAATATGTACGGTATAAAATATGACCAACAAAAAGGGGATAGAGATTGAACAATATGTGTTTAAACTCAGGCTTTGTAGACCAAGTGAGATGTTGGTCCAGTTATATTAGTGTAGGATTTTTAGCATGTTGAATTTGAAATCACAATAGCCTAACTGTCAATACTATGCTCTCTGAAGAATTTTAGTTTATTAACAATGTAATGAAAATGGTGAAATCACTTGGTGTGAGTAAAATATGGCCACCATCTATTGTTAAACCAGAGTAAACTGAGTCACTGAGCCTTGCTCTCCACAACTGCTACCCTTCCCTTCTGGTGCTTCATTTTAGAAAAATTTTTATTAAGACTGACTAAAGGTTGGTACAGCCAATGCTTCATTCTGGTTTCAAACATCCACATCTATGAATAGATATGCAAAAGAGTTAGGTAACTGTGAATAGATGGAGTTGGAGAAAGTAACGTTTTTTATTCCGGCAAAGGAAGAACAACTGAAGAAGACAGCAGTAGAAAGGGGTGTATGTATACTTGTATATTTGGCCAGGAAAGATGAGTTCAGTTCTTACGGTTTGAAATGTGAGAAAGTTTAGAAAAGATAATAATTAGTTATACAAAAGAGGAGTTTATCATCATGGAGAAGTTCTTTTATTCTTCTTGAAGGAGAGTGAGGGAAAAGCATTGGATTGATAGGAATTTAAGTAAGGAAAAAAAAAGGGCGAATTAATAAATTCTGTAATCTGAGAGGCTAAAAAATGAAATTCTATTTTGTTTGGGAATTTGGTGAGTTTCGTGCATGGATCTATGTCCTCTGGACACGCGCTACACACCCTAAACTAGTCAAAATACTTTCCATGTTGTTTGTCATTTTCAATTTAAAGTTCTTGGTGACTAGGTAGCATGCTCATTTTTCTCCCATGATTCAAACTGAGTATTTTCTACAAAACCTGGAGGTGTTCACAAGGAAGAGTTGTAAGTCCCCAGAGCAGATCTGATGAAAAACTCATTTTAGCCCAAGAAATATATTACATCAAGCTATCACTGGAAGCGTGGCTTGGGTCTCACTCTCAGGAGTGATGGATTATTCAAGACACTATTAGCATGCCTTTCCACGTTGTCGTAGTCATCACATAGGAAGCCTGAGGCCTCACACCACCCTTCACCTCTTGTTGTCCCTGTGTCTGGCAAGTCAGCCTTTCTCAGCAGGGTTTCTCATAAAGCTTTCAGTCATCCTGTTGCTGGACTGCTATCCATAGCCAGTGCTATGTTGATGGTATCATTGGCTGTGTTTTCAGTGAATATGACATCGTCATGTTGATGGTTCCTTTTGATTTCTTTAGGGCTTTTTTGATAGTTTTAAGGAAATTTGTTTCTGGAGGGAGACACTGTATTGGAAGTTGGCTTGGGAAAATCTATAAAATTTGTATTATGAGGTAAAATACCAAAAGCACTCTAAAGTATTTTAAGAGCAGAATATATAAAGTATCGATATTTGTTTATTTAGCCTATAAAGAGAACAGATAAGGGATCCCTGATTGTATTCTCAAATTATGCTTGAAAATATTGATCTTTAACAACCCTGAGCAGAGGACAGGTAATCAGCATTTTTCTTGAGCTGTAACTTACATTTGATGTATATTCGTGTCCTCTTTACAAGCTTCATGCTGTCCTGTAATTTTATATCTCATTATACTCACTGGCATCTAATATAAAATGCCAGTGTATAAATCAACTATGAAATTAGGCTAAATTGTGTAATAAATCGTGTTACATTTTAGAGCTCTTGAAAATCTTCATTAACCTCTTTGTAACTTTACTTATTAGAATAAAATGGAAATTTATCGCTTTTTACTTTCATGTATATGTATGCTGCACACACACAAACATTACATTGCAGGTTTGGTTAATCATTTGAGGCATTTACTGAGTTTTTACTTTTTATTTATTTATTTATTTATTTGAAAAATATCTGTTCAGATTCTTTAAATTTTCAGTGAAAAAACAATTTAAAAGATTATCTACAGCCTGGGATGTAGAGAGTTGGAAAAGTGTGTCATTGTCAATCAAATACAAGATAAAATTAATAAACAAAAAATAATTGTAACCTTTTTGTACCCACAAGATATCTAATGCCATAGGACCGACAAATTACCATATATCTAATAAAAAAAACAGGTCCCTCTAAGGTATAGAGCCCATGGCAAGCCTGTAGCTTAGACCACGGTCTCAACTGTTCATAGAAAGGGAGGATGAGATACTGGGCACCTTGGGAGCTTTGCAAGAAGCCAGTTAAACTTCATAAGAAGTGGTTAAATGCTAACTGTGGACTGCAGGGTAGTGAGAGGACGACCTCTTACTCATGATTTGGATGCAAGGGAAATTTGCACATTCCTGAGGTTTCTCTCCATGAACTTCAATGTGTACCCCATAAGAAAGGTTGAAGGTGGGGTGCGGGACAAGGGAAAGCCCAGTCTCCAGGTTAGAGTCTGGAAAAGAAGACGAGCAGAAAAGAAGACACTGTGGGAAAGGCATAAGGGTTCCCACTTCCTTATAAAATGAAAGCCTTTATTCCTAAGAGAAGAGCAGCAAACCCTGTGGACCTCAGGGTATAAGATCAATTTTAGATACCAAACCAAAATGTTTTATCCCTGTGTCAGGGATAAAATTAAAAGTGTTTGCTGTGAAAAAGACACTGGTAAGAGAATGAAGTGACAGACTCTGAAAAGATTTGCAAATCACTTCTCTGTTAAAGGATTCAAACTAGGAGTATACAAAGAACTCTTACTAATAAGAAAGTAATCAGTACAATTTAAAGCGATGGGTAAAAGGTTTGAACACACTTCAAAGAAGACATATGTATGGCAAATACTCTGCTTATTAAAATATACTCAACATTATCATTAGAGAAATTCGAATTAACACAGCAGTGAGATATTATTACACACTTATGTGTGCAAAAATCCCAAAATATGACAATATCAACTATTGTCGGTGATGCACAACACCAAATTAACAGTAATTTTTTTTATTCTTAATTGCTCTAAAAGGAAGAACCTAAAACAAAGAAAAAGAAGTAAAACCAAAGTGTCAATGCACTTTGGTTTTATAGCATATATAAAACTAATAACAACAAAGAGCCCACAAAGATGGGATATGAAAATAATAGCAATGAGCAATGTTGTGCTCTTGATTTCTAAACATTTCTGCATTATGACAGATTAGGGTTCTAAATTATTATTTTTATTTACATTCATTTGCAGTTGTTAAGTGTTCTTTTTAAACTTCCAAGATTCCTGGACTCAGAATTTAAGCAAGTAATACAAAATTGAATTGCTGACACCTCAGACCAAATTTTGACTAAGGAACAGTTTTAGGTGACATTCAGGGGCAACTACTCAGACTGAGGACCTGATCTGCAGGGTGATTCCTTCGGTCCTCAAGAAGCTCAGCTCCCCAGGTGGTAGTCACATCAGTGTGCTTGCAATGAACAAATTTATACTTTACAATTTAGAAAGTGACTCACATTGGTAGAACTCAGAGCCATAGCGTATATTCCCTAGTGGGCAATGAAAAGACCCAGCAATTTTGCATTTTGTAAAAAAACTATACTAGAATCTGAGTAGCATCGGGAAGGCCTGAAGTCTCATTTTGATGAGGGTTCATTGCAGGACTCGCTAACATATACCTTCTAACATCCTAAGTGATATGTGGAGGGCAGTTGATATTTCAGTATTATACTTATCAAAACTACTTGTAGCCTCCTTCTCATAAAGAGGAATCATCTATTTTTCATAGGTTTTTCATGATAAAAGCCTGTGATCTAAAGTTTATGATCACGGTTTACTCCATAATTCAGAATACTATTGAAATACAGAATTATATAGTGTTTTTTTCCTGAATGCTGAGTCTCTAAAAAGTGGTTTTACAGTCCAGAGAAATACCAAATGGTAGGACAGAGTTTGATCCCTTTGAGTGCCTGTAATAGCATCCCAAACAATTATTTATCAACTTTGGACATGTTCAGTTTTTCAAAAACTTTTCTTCTTTCAAGTGGAGTTAGGAGTTAATATTAGGGTGAAATTAAATATGTTGGGAAAGCCGGGACGGCTCAGCGGGTTGAGCGCTCGCTTTGAGGCCCCGAGGACCGAGGATCGAATCCCGGCTCCGGCCCAGGCGGACCCACATGCTGAACTGGGGAGTTCCCCCAGTTCGGTTCTCTCTCTGTCTCTGTATCTCTCTCTCTCTGTCTCTGTCAAAATAAATAAATAAATAAAAATATATTTAAAAAA
>PVKE010050808.1:0-10847 GCA_004027555.1 Craseonycteris thonglongyai
GGGGTGGTGTTCTTAACTGCTCTTCAGCCCAACCCTTTCTTCAAAACCAGATTTCCCAGTTAGTGCTCATCTGCCTTCTCAGTGGGCACTTGGCACAGGCCACTTTGTGTACCTCTCTGGTCACCATCCATTCTGTAAGTCCTCCAGGTAGAGAGACAGGTCATCCCTACACAGTTGGGATCCTACCCAGCACCCTCCATATGACTATTTCTTGGTGATTCTCATGGTAAAGGTGGGGAGAGCGGAAGACCAGCTTGGGGGTGGAGCAGCCTCTGGGTCTAGGTCTCTCAAGGCTGATGGGCTGCCGGAACACCCAGCCCCTCATCCTTCCTCAGTTGGTGATGCGATACTGGGAGCCCATTCCCAGAGGCCCTGTGTTGTGGGCAGCTAGGGCTGAGCCATGGGCCACCTGGGTGCCCCTCCTGTGCTTTGTGCTCCACGTCATTTCCTGGCTCCTCATCTTCAGCATCCTTCTCGTCTTTGACTACGCTGAGCTCATGGGCCTCAAACAGGTGAGACTCCCAGATCCTGACCTGAGACTTCTGAGCCTTTCTAGAACGGCCCTTTCCCTTCCAAGGATTTTTTCCCCTTCTCCTCTCATGCTTCTCTATCTTCCTCTTGCTTCTGGCTCCCTTACCTCTCTTTCTTGTGATAATCCCCTTAAACCTCCCTCAAAGTCTAAAAACCATGGGTCTCCTGGCCCTGGGGAAGAGGTTTCAAGGCCCGGAGATGTGGATCAGGGACTCAGAACTTAAAAAGGGTGGTTCCTGGGCCTGAGTTACAGAAGGGGGTGGGGGTGTGCCTCAAAGGGGAGGGAGAGGTGGCTACGTTTCAAAAAGGGCTTGACTCCATTTCTGAGCCGCTGTCCCTCTCCTAGGTGTACTACCATGTGCTGGGGCTGGGTGAGCCCCTGGCCCTTAAGTCTCCCCGGGCACTGAGACTCTTCTCCCACCTGCGCCACCCGGTTTGTGTGGAGCTGCTGACAGTGCTGTGGGTGGTGCCCACCCTGGGCACTGACCGCCTCCTCCTTGCTGTCCTACTTACCCTCTACCTGGGCCTGGCTCACGGACTTGACCAGCAAGACCTCCGTTACCTTCGGGCCCAGCTGCAAAGAAAGCTCCACCTGCTGTCCCGGCCCCAGGAGGGGGAGGGCAAGTGAAAATCCATCCCTGCTTCTAAGCCAGCCATGTGCTTCATCTCCCCCTCAGAAGTCAAATGCCTTGATAGTCAAGCCCTGGTGGCTTCAGACCAGAGACCACACCCACGGACTGAAGGAGCTGTTCTGTCCACTCTACTGCCTGGGACTATCTGCATACCCTTAATTCTGAGTCTCAGCCACTGGACTCCAGCGACCCCTTCTCACTAGCCAGGAAGGGGGGCAGTGACTCTTTGGCCTTACAGATTAAGGCTTGACACCCCTCTCCCCAATTTCAAAAGGAGAATGCCACCTGACCACTCCCCCAGCAGTTACTTGCCTCTGCACCTCAGGGATCCCCTTCTCCACATCTCACGTCCCCCCTCCTAGGAGCTGGGCCAGGGTCTGCAAGTTTGACAGTAGTGGCTGTCCCACCAGGGTCCCCATCTTGCAGCTCTGCCAGCCCCACTGGCTGGCCCCTGCATCTCCGTAGGCCCCACCCTGGGTTCTGGGTTCCGTACTTGAACTTGGTTGAGAGGATTCTCCTGCTCATAATTCCGGTACTAAGGGCTCCCCGGCCTCCCCGGGAACAAGCGCTGCAGGAAAATAAATTTCAGCCTGTTTTTTTTCTTTCTACGTGTGGCTCGCGGTCTGTCAGTGTGTCTCATGCTGTAGGGCTGTTTGGGAAGGAAGGCGAGCCCAAGCCTGGGAGCAGCAAAGTCGAGTCTGGGTAACCACCGCGCCCTTTGGGCGGTGGCCCTCCCGGAGCAGCCCAGGCCCTCTTCTGCCACATCCCCCAGTTTCCTCGCTTGCAGACCATGGGACCCACGGGAGACGGGGGCTGAAAGGTGGGTCAGAGGCTCCGGAACGGGAACGAGCCTCCACAGCTGCTGGCTTCCCAGCGCCTGTCCACGGGGCCCCCACTGCCTGGAGGCGGCCTGGGACCCCACAGCAACAAAGGCTGGCCTGGGAGGCCGGGGCGTGGGGAGGCGCGGCGGGAGATGGGAAGGGCGGGCCCGGCTCCGAGCAGCTGCCGCTTCCTCCCCAAGTCCCTCGGGGGGGCGTGAGTCACGGGCCGCCGCCCTGGGCCGGCTGGGGGCGGGTGTCCGGACACCTGGGTTCCCCAGGACGACCCGGCGGGAAAGGGGGTCGGCAGGAGCGAGGCCCCGCCCCCCGGGCTCCGCCCTCGCCCCTTCCCCTCTCCCCATTGTCCTCAGACAAAGCGGTCGCGCCCCCCGCCCAGCCCCCAGCGTCGTCTCCGTTCCCTCCTCCTCGTCCACTGCTCCTCCCCTCCCTCCTGTCTCCGGATCTCCCTCGCTCCCTCTCTCCTCCTCTTCCTCTCGCCTCCTGTCTCCGGACTCCGGGCTCCTCTGCACCCCCACCCCTGGGAGCCCCGCAGCGTGAGTGGACTGAGGGGCTTCGGACTTGGTGAGGGGGCCGATCCCTCTTTGTGCTGAGATTGTCCGTCTGTGCGACTGGAGCGGGCGGGATGGCTGGCCATGTCAGGGCTCCATGAAAGCCGAGACCCGGGCCCAGGACGCGCGGGCTCCGGGCAGAACGGTCGTGGCGCCGGTGCTCCGCGCTCCTGGGTCCCGGGCACAGCCGCTGCGGGAGGCGCGCGGAGGGGACGCGCCGGGGTTCTGGGAACGCGCTGGCAGACCCGGCGCCCGGGTCCTGGAAGTCCCGGGGGAGGGTATTTCCCCTGGCCCGCCCTGGGGCGGGGAGGTGCGGGAGCCGGGAGGCGGAGCCCCAGCACTACTGGAAGGGGAGCCCGGATCTCGGGGACCCTCGCCCAGACGCGCCAGGCTGCAGCCGCTTAGCTCCCTTTCCCCTCTGACCCCGTTTCCCCTGGACCGCTCCACTCTCCGTCCTCCCTCCCCACCCCCGACACCTGCTCAGGTCCCGTTTTCCCCTCTTGAGCGGGATTCCCCGACCTCCCTCCCCATTCTCACTGCCCCTGGGGTAGCGGTGAGGCCACCTCGCTTGAACCCTGTCCCCTGACCCGCAGTCTCTCGTTTCTCTCTTCGCCCTTGTCTCCCCTCTCAGCCTTGGGGCTGGCTCTGACAGCCATTAGCCCTGTGCTGCCAAATCGGACTCCCGCCTCTTTGCCCTGAATCACCACTCTCTCTTCCTCTGTTTAATCCTCCCCACCCTGCCATCCACTTTGCCCAGAGCTTCTTCTTGGTTTTCCCCTTTCTGTCTTGCCCCTTCTCCCTCTGTCCTCACCCTCAGCTCCTTTCCCTTCTCTGTGTCTCGCTTGTCTCCAACACTTCCTCGCCCCCGACCCCACTCTCACCCCCTGAGCCTCTGTGGAGCTTCTCCTTCCTGTTCTCTGCCCCCAGCGCTTCCCACCCTCACCTCAAGGCAACCATGGCCACCATCCCGGACTGGAAGCTACAGCTTCTAGCCCGGCGCCGGCAGGAGGAGGCAGCTGTTCGGGGCAGGGAGAAGGCAGAGCGGGATCGTTTGTCCCAGATGCCCGCCTGGAAGCGGGGCCTCCTGGAGCGCCGACGGGCCAAGCTGGGTCTGTCTTCTGGAGAGCCTAGTCATGCCTCTGGGACGACTGAGGCTGGACCTCCAGACCCAGACAAGTCCTCCGTGCTCCTGGAGGCCATTGGGCCGGTGCACCAGAACCGATTCATTCGGCAGGAGCGCCAGCAGCAGCAGCAGCAGCAGCAGCAGCAGCAGCAGCAGCAGCAGCAGCGTGAAGAGCTACCTGCAGAGAGAAGGCTTGGGTCTTTGGAGGCCCGGGAGTGGAGACCCAGCCCTGGGGAGACACGGGATCCAAGCCCCAAGGGAAGAGAGTTGAGGGAAGAACGGCTCAGTCCCAGGGAAGCCAGAGAGAGGAGGCTGGGGGTAGAGGGAACCCAAGAGTCGAGCCCCAGGACTTCGGAGGCTCAGGACTGGAGGCAGAGCCCAGGAGAGGCTGGAGACAGACTCCCCAGGCTGTCAGAGGCACGGAAATGGAGGCTGAGCCCTGGAGAAACGCCGGAGTGGAATCTGAGACTAGCAGAGCCTCGAGAACAAAGCCCCCAGAGAAAAGAGGTGGCAGAAAGTAGACTGAGCCCAGCAGAGTCTGACCACCAGAAGTGGGGCCCGTCAGAGGCCCATAAATGGACGCCTGACTCCAGAGAGCCTCCGGAACCAAGTTTGATACAAGTGGAGGTGGCAGAATGGAGGCTGAGCTCAGGAGAAGAAAGAAAAGACTGCTCAGAGGAAAGTGGGAGAAAAGAGAGGCCAGTTCTGAGGATGGCCCCAGAGGACATTACAGGGCTGTCAGAGACCCTGACCTGGGAGGTCCCAGACAGCAGCTTGGGAGGACCAAAGGTAGCAGAGCAAAGGCCCGGCTCCATGGAGGATGCTGAGAGGGGCTTGAGGTCCACAGAAGGATGGAAGTGGACCATGCACTCTGGGAAGGTTCGAGAATGGACACTCAGGGACACAGAGACTCAAACTCAGAAGCCAGACCCTGCAGAGTCAGCTGAGAAGCATCTGAGGCCTCTTGGTGCGAAGGCTGGAGAAGGGGAGGCTGAAAAGGAGGAGGTGGGGGCTCAGGGCAGGTCTCTGAGCACCCCGCAGAACCTCTGCTCTGTGCCCGCCCCCCTCCCGCCAGAGGACGCTGGGACTGGAGGCTCTAGACTGCAGGAAGAGGAAGCGGTGGAACTCCGGCCCCCACCCCCAGCCCCTCCGTCTCCCCCACCCCCAGCCCCACCTGCCCCCCAGTCCTCTGGGGATCCCCTCATGAGCCGCCTGTTCTATGGGGTGAAGGCAGGGCCAGGGGTGGGGGCACCCCGCCGCAGTGGACACACCTTCACAGTCAACCCCCGGCGGTCCATGCCCCCTGCAGCCCCTGCCACTCCAGCCACAGCAGCCACAGCAGCCACAGCTGATGCTGCGGTCCCTGGGGCTGGGAAGAAGCGGTACCCGACTGCTGAGGAGATCTTGGTTCTGGGGGGCTACCTCCGTCTCAGCCGCAGCTGCCTTGTCAAGGGTCCCCCTGAAAGGCACCACAAACAGGTAGGGAAGCAGCCAAGCCAGACTTCTCGTCGGTTCCCTCTGGACTCGTCTTTTTTATACCCCTGTATTCTGGTCTTTCTCTATTCTTGTGATTCCTGCCACCACCCTTCCTCTGCACACACACCCTCCCTTTTGTAGCCCTCCTTTTCCACTCATTTCCAAGCCCTGAGGATCCTGCTGGCAACCCAGTGCGGTCCCTGGGTGTGTCTCTTTCAGGGTGTGCTTGGGATGCTTGTCTCCACTCCCTCAGCCTAGGGGTCCACCCCTGCTCCTCATTTCTCTTTCTTTCCTCGAGTCCGTGATCCAGCCCAGCCCATCTGGTGGGAGACAAGCCAACATCCTTGAATTGATGATGGCAGGGGTCAACAGGGTAAAAGCCCTCACAGTCTTCCAGGCAGAATGTCAGGGCAGGAAGCCTGGGGAGGTGCAGGAGGTGCCTTTGGGGGTTCTAGGGAAAAATGGGGGGGGGAGTGAGTGGAGGAAGGTCTCAGTCCCAAGGAAGAGAGGGGAGCAGAGCTCAGTGGGGACATCCTAGGATGGAGGGGGATGGGGAATGGAGGAGGGCTGCCCCCTGGGAGAGACGCACACAGAAGCCATTTGAAGTGGGTGACCTCAGGGTTGCACACCCCAGCTGGGCCACTGCTTCAGACAGTGCTCCCTTCTCTTGGGACAAGAAAAGCCTTCTCCTCTTCCAAAATACCCCTCCCCTCCCTCCTTGCCTTCCTCCCAGGGCTTCCCCTCCCTCAGAAGCACCCGGTTTTCCCCCCTCCTGCTGCCACTCCTTGTCTCTCCCTCCCCTTGGGGTAGAAAAAGAGAAGTGAATTTGGAGGCGTTGCTGAGAACAAGGGCTGGGGCTGAGGCCGGCAAAGGGTCAGAGGTTAAACTGGAATCGGCTGTGCAGGAAAGTGGGAGCAGCTGCTGACTTCTCCCCCTAGCCCTGGTCCAAGCCCTGCCCTAGTCCCTTCCCTTCTCACCAGTTATCAGCTTGAAAATCTCAGAGGCCCCTGAACCTAATACATCTCCCTAGAGACAGGGAAGCCCTTCCTGGTCTCCAGTCCTCATCCCCGTGTGATATCCTTAGATAAGGTTTATGTATGTGTCTTGAGTGTCAGTGGGAAACCACAGGAACCAAAGACCTAGTTTAGGCTTAAGGGGGGGGGGGGTCATTTGAACCCCCAGTTGGTTATCAAGAAGCTTAAGCTCTCCTCCCCAAGCCAAGGTGCCTGAGCCCATACCAAGCCACCAGCCCTTCCCTTCCGGGCCAGGCTCATGCAAGGAGGTAGGTCAGGGACTGACTGGGTGAAATGTTCAGAAAGGCCACTTCCTACTACCGTATGTTGGCTAGTGCTTTGGGGGAGGAAAGAGCAAAGGGAGGCATGAAGTTTGGAACCCAGATCCCGGGGGGCTATCCGGGTGCAGGGCAGGAGCGGTGATGGTGACCATACCTAGGTCAAGGAGCAGGGGAGCCGGAAGCGGACCTCCCAAACAGGAAGCCCGGGGTGGGGGCCGGAAGGCTGGTGGTGCTGAGGGAACTCTGGGCCCTGGCCTGCCAGAACTGCTCAGGATGTGGTGAGAGAAGAAGGAAGCAGCCGCTCTGGGGGTGGGGGTGGGGAAGAAGCAGCAGAGTTCTCTAGACCCAGACACTTCCCCCTCTGCCCTCTCTCAGCGCCGGCCCATGGGGGGCTGGCATGCCTTGTCCCAGCTCTGTCCCAGCCTGCTGGCTCAGGGATAGGAAGACACCTCCACCCCCACCCGCACCTTCCCTAAATAACTCCCGTTTGCAGGCTAATCCCATCAAAGTATCCCGAGAAATCCCAGCCCTGCCACGGGAGCCCAGAGGCCCCTCTGGCTGATACACTGGTCCCTCCCCTCTCCTGCCCCCTTGTGACCTTATATAGCTGATGAGAAAGGAGCCAGTGAGTCATCCCCTCCGTAACCCCCCACCCCCACCCGTTGCAGGCTGTGCATTCCTGGGAAGCCCAGTCAGAAGCTGGAGCAGGGGGAGGAGGGAATGAAATGGTGAGGGGGATGGGGGGAGAGTCAAACATGGATTGAAAGCAAATAAAATGAATCCCTTTTTCAGAGTGGCCAATAAACTAAGGGGCTTGTTATCCCGAAAGGGGATATGAAAAGAAAACGAAATGGGTTCCCAGAAGTTTGGCTAAATCTGCCAGTAACCGAACCAGAAGTGGTCCCTTTGAGAAGTGGGGATGTAAGGGGTCTGGTTGCTGTTGTCAGTTTCTATCAGCAGTTTCACAGACAGACTAGGGTCGACTGTACAGGTTGGGCTCCCCTCATATTGCTCCTCCTGGGTTGGTTCTCTGTCAGGACCTCATCTGAAGTTTGGATGGACCCTTCCTTACCCAGTATATATAACAACTCCCATACTCCTAGGGACAGCAGACACGAGGACAATAAGTAGGTTCTCTGGGAGGTTAGGAGGTGGTTATGGAAAAACAAATAGAACCAGGGATAAGTGGAAGCTAGAAGGTCAGGAGGTGGGGGGAATAAGTATGACAGCATTATAACAGGGTTATTGGGAGAGGGAGCCATAGGGATATTTGAGGGAAGAGTGATCCAGGCAGAAGGAACAGCCAGTGCAAAGGCCCTGAGGTGGGAGTGTCCCCAAGTGGGCCTGTGTGGCTGGGGTGGAGGAGAGGTGCCCGAGGGATGAGGGGGTGGGGCATGTGGGCAGCATGCTACAGCTTTGGCCAGGCTCTGGCGTTTGCCTTCAGTGAGATGGGGAGCCAATGCCGGGTTTGGAGCCAAGGAGTGACAGTCCCTGAGTTCCAGCTTCCTGTGGGGACCCATGTGTTAGCAACTGCCTGTCCAGACAGCCTTCAGGCTTCTCACATCGTAGTCCATGCAGAGATGCAGGGTGCGGGGGCCCAGCTCCAGGTTCTCAAACAAACCAGGTCCTCTGGACCTCTCCAAGTAGTTCACATGGAGCCCTCCTGTTTGTCTCCTTCATCGCTTTGGCTCCCAGTTAATCCCACCCCACCTGTCCCCCTGAGCTTCTTAGGAGGGCAAAGGGGAAGGGTCAGGCAGTGGTGAGAACAGCTGCGCTCACTGGGGTGGGTTCACGAAGGCTTTTCTACCCACCCCCTCCCCTCAGGTCCCCTCCTCAGTGTTTTACCTCTGTCTCTGGTAGTCCCTCCTAGTGCGGTCCACCTTCACTCTGTGTTTGCGTGGACTTTCCTCTTTGTCCCTGTCACCTTCCCCAGCTGCACATTTATGGGACTCAGGGGCTTATCTTTTCCCCTACGTAGTGCGGTATGGTCTCCATTTCCTTTGGGCCTTTCTCTTGGGCTCCTTGCCCCTGTCGGGCCCTAGACCCCTTTGCTGTGGGTCCATTCCAGCTGTAGGAGAGGCGTGAGAGGAGCAGGAGGTGGCCAGTGGCCAGCCTGTTCTTGCTTTTGCCTGGGACAATCTCTCCTGCCCAGCCATCTTAAACCTCACCTCCCCTGATCATCCCAGGGGCCCAAAGACTCAGTTCTAATCACAGGACTCATTCCCATGTATTTAATGTCTACCTCCTTTCTTAGGAACCTTGGTCCTGTATTCTGCTGCACAGGTGTCTGCCAAAGCACAGGCCAAAGTCTGATGTTTTTGAAATGACATGATGAAAGGGGAAATCTGGGATTGGAAGGCCTGCATGGGGAAACTGAACTCCAGAGTAGTGGGGAGGGCAAAGTCAGCGGGGTGCCCGATCCAGTCGCCCTCCCCACCTTGCCCCTGCTGCGATCAGGGCCCCCCGCTGACCTCCCCTCCTTCCCTCTCTGTCTCCCACCCTGCCACCCACAGCTGAAGATCTCTTTCAGCGAGACAGCCCTAGAGACTACTTATCAATACCCCTCCGAGAGCTCGGTGCTGGAGGAGCTGGGCCCGGAGCCTGAGACCCCCAGTCCCCCCAGCCCCTCAGTGGCCCAACCCGACGACGAAGAGGATGAGGAAGAGCTGCTATTGCAGCGAGAGCTCCAGGGCGGGCTTCGCACCAAGGCCCTGATAGTGGGTGAGTTGGCTCGGGGGCGCCCTCTGGTGTTTGGCGTTGGCACTGTGGTCCCGAAGGAAAGGGGAAGATTTAATGTTGGCGTTTGAGGGTTTGTGTCAGAAAGACCTGAGTTTGAATTCCATCTTCTCTTATGGTTGTGACCTCAGGGAAATAAACTGACCTTTTGGTTTCAGTTTATTGTTTATGAAGTGGGATTAATAATAGCTACCTCCTGGAGTTGTTGAAATTGTTTAGGAATTTTTGTGAAGCACCTAGAACGGGGGTGGTGAACCTATGGCACGCGTGGCCAAAGTGGCACGCGGAGCAATTATTTTGGCACATGGAATTATTGTTTTTTTGTTATACAAACATCCTATGCCTCTTATAGACATAAAAATAATCGATACCTCTCTCACTCGATGGGTTGGCACGCGAGTCGAGCGAGTATACTCCTTATTTCATAAACTCTGGCACTCAATCGCCAAAAGGTTCGCCACCCCTGACTAGAACAATGGCTGGCCATCAGATTACTTAAGCTCACCTAAGGTTATTATGAGATTAAATAACTATAAGAATCCCTGGCACAGAATATGAGCTAAATGAGTGTGGCTGCTGTCACTGGTAATAACAAGCACTCACGACGTGGAAGATATTATAAATCTTCTTGTGCCACCAGCCTTCAGTATGGGGAGGGGTGTGGGGAAAGCAGGAGGCAGAAAACCTCACTCGTTGTCTATCATTGTTACCTTCTCTCCCACAGATGAGTCATGTCGTAGGTGACCCTCTTTCGACACAGGGATATACCTCCCTCCTTCTCAGAACTGAAGATCCTGGAGTCCAGAAGATTCAGAGCAGACAACCCTGAAAATTAGCCTGGCAGGAAGAGCAACCAGCATCTTCCAACTTGCTTTCCTCCTCCTGTTTCTGGGTGCATAGCCAACTGCCCCAATGCCACCCTCGCCCGAGGTCCTGGTGTGAGCTCATCAGGCATCCTAGGTGATCCAAGAGTGAGCTCCATGCCCAGGGAGCACACGGAGCTCACTGAGGGTGGAGACGGAGCACCCTCCAGCCCCCTGGGTAGAGAGCACTCTCCTTACAGCCTTCCTCGACTCCCTATCACCCCAGGGCTCTCAGTAGGGAAGCACCCCTCTCCCTGGGAGGCCTGGCCATGCTTCTTTTACAGGCACCTGTCCCTGCTGCTCTTTAGGCCACTGCCCCTTTGTTTACAGTTCCTGCCTCCTCTCTTAATCACAATCTGGTTTACAAACACCCCCAGCTCCCCAAGGTCCAGGTTTACAAGCCACAACTATTTGCCTTTCTGAGTCCTTGTGGAATCCTCTCCCCTGTCCCCTGCAGTGTCCTCACTAGGAGTGACCTGAGGATGTGGCTTCCTCCACTTTTGCTCAGTATTACTGTGCCTCAGTTCCCCCCAGGGGGAAGGCTGGAAATATTAACTCTATGCCCCCATTTGGTTATTTAATTCTGTTCCTCCTGGTTCACAAATGAATTGAATTGCAAGGGTTTGAGGTGACTAATGAGGCACGTCAACTCTCCTCCTCCATTTATCCTTCCTTACCAATTGCCTTTTTTTTAAAGACAAAAATAACTTTCCATAATAAAATGTAGCCTTAAAAACTCTTCCTGTTGCTTCTCCTTTAGGGAAAAAAAGTGTGTATGGGGGAAGGCTCTGGGTTCCTCATGCCA
>PVKE010050809.1:0-10835 GCA_004027555.1 Craseonycteris thonglongyai
TGCATGATGGTGGGGTGCATGACGGTGGGGTACATAATGGTGGGGTTCAGGACGGTGGGGTGCAGGACGGTGGGGTGCATGACTGTGGGCTGCATGACCGTGGGCTGCATGACTGTGGGGTGCATGACCGTGGGGTGCATGACGGTGGGGTGCAGGACCGTGGGGTGCAGGACGGTGGGGTGCAGCTACCCCAAACTGACCCCATGATGCAGGTACAGCCACTGCTGTTTGTGCGGAGGAGATGAAAGAACTCATTGATCCCTTTATTCATCCGCTCCATACTGGATTTATTAATCCAGACATTTCCAGGGCTGCAGAGATGGCAGGGACAAGAGTCTGTACATTCTCCTGGAGGAAGAGACGATAAAAGGAGATAAATCACTGTATGCAACGATTACAGACTGTGAACTGCAGGGAAGGCAAGAGGGCGGCACCACAGACGGGCAAGGCAGGAGCACTGCTTCCGTAGGGTGGTCTCTCTGAGGAGGTGACATGAGAGGGTGATATCTGAACGACAAAAAGGAGGAAAGCCAGATGGCTCAGGGGGTTAAGTGCTCGCTTTGCAGCCCCAGGGACCAAGGATCGAGTCCCGGCCCCGGCCCGTGCGGACCCATATGCTGAACTGGGGTGTGCTTCCCATGCAGGAGGCCCCTGGTTTGGCTCCCAGTTCGCATGGGCATGTCTTCCATGTGGGAGGCCCCCAGCCCAGTTCCCGCTCTCTGTGGCCTCCGCCCACCTGTGTGGAACAAAACCATTCTGAAAACTGATGACATACAAACATGAAGACGGCTCTGGGCCCTCCCCCTTCTCTCTGTTTCTGTCTCTCTTTGTCTCTGTCAAAAACAATAAAATTAACACCACCACCACCCCAAAAAAAAAAGAAGAAGAAGAAAAGGAGCCAGGGTGCCCAGACAGTGGGAAAGAGCATTCCAGCACATACAAAGGTCCTGGGGCAGAACTAACTGAACGCGCACAATACAAATTTCACAATACAAAAACAATAGAGGAATACCGACCCTTGTAGACAGCATTGTATTTAAGTCGTGCAGGTGCACAAATGGTGCTGAGTAAATGTTTGCCACCCACAGTTCATCTCAGGGGACCTCGAAGCTTCCAACCCCGTGAAATTAGGAGGTGCTCCAGGGCAGCAGATGCCGTCTCTCAGTCTGTACCCCCAGAGCCAGACGTGAAGTCATGGCCATTTGCCAGGTGACTTAACAAGGAAGCGGTGGCTGTTCTGTGCTTCACAAGTGTGGCAGCGTGGGAAAGCAGAGACTCCCTGGCCTTGATGTCAGGAAGACTCAAGTTCAAATCCCAAGTTTGCCTGTAAGTGCCTGTGTCATTGAAGGCTCGGTATCTATCTGAGCCTCAGTCCTCCTGGCTGTGAAATGGGCATGTAATGGACAGTTCCCCTTGGCTTTGTTGTGAGCACAAAATGAGATAACACAGTTAAAGCCCAAACAAGATGCCTGGTCTGTGGTGAGATTTTGATGGGTTTTTTTCCCTTAATCATGGCATTTTCTGTGTTCTGAACCAATGCAGACCCTCTCTTGTGCTGGGTCTTTTGATCCTCACAACAGACCCTTCAGGGAGACATCAGGTTTGCCCCCACTCTACAGAAAAGAAAACTTAACCCGAGAGGTTAAGTAACTTGCCTGAAGTCACACAGCTGTAAACAGCTAGACCCACCACTGTGTCTTCCCAATAAGGGGTGGGAGGTCTGTGAGCTATTTTTAACGTAATTATTTCCCCCCTCCCCTGAGCTGATAGCTGCCAAGCCACGTGTCTTTTTCCTGAAAGTTCCTGACAGGGATTCGTTTACTCAAAATGCACACACACATACGCACACACACCTACTTTCTCCTTGGAAGGAATCACAGTACTGACGATTAAAAAATAAAAGGGGGGGATGCATCTCGCTTCAGCTGTCCCCCCTCCCACAGCTGTCCCCATGCTGTTCTAGTTAATAGGCATCAGCCCCCTGCCTGCCGCCCATGTCCGACCTGCGCCCCCAAACCCAGCCCCCAAAGCAGCCAATCAGCGCGTCTCTCAGCCTCTCCCATCACAGGAGGCCTCGTGCACGAGTGGGGGCAGGATGCTTCTTCCAGGGGAGCGGCGCCGGCTTGGGGCGGTTCAGGGGGGACAACTCTGCCGCCCCCTTCACTCTGCGAACATAATGAGGGGGGTAGCCTGGCATTTAAGTCGCAGCCCAAGTGGTAAATCTGCGTTGTCAGCCTTCAACGTGATTTACCCAGTCACTTAAAAATGCATGAGCCTTCTTTCGAAAGCATGGGGGTGCTAAGTTAACTTCTAAATATTTTATGGCCCAAGGTGAGCTGTTTGCCTGGTGGCCATCCCTCACCGAGCCAGAGTGTGAGGCGGGCCTGCAGTGGGGCGGGGGGACCCTGGCAAAGAAGCCGTTTCCAAGACACATGCACGAGGCAGCAGCATCTCCGGCACCCGGGGCAGGTGGAGGCTGGCCAGGCTGAGCCCAAGGGCCGCCCAAGGCTCCGTCAACTGGGAAGAGGAGAAAAGCTATGCTTGGAAGAAAGCTATTGTGTTCTCCATGATCATGACACTTCCTTGTCACGGCTAGGATCCTGGTCACAACCCTCACAAAGTGATTCTGATCTGGACTCCTCAAGGCCACATCTGGGGCTGGCCTTGGGTCAGAGATCTGGCACCAGGAAGTTACTGCGTCGCTGGGCCTGGGTCCTCCCCGGCAGCAGAAGGACATCTGGCTGGGGTCTTTGTTGAAGAGATTGGAGAGGTGAACCAGGGCGCCTCTCCCTATGAACACAATCAGAATACCTGCGGCCAGGAGCCGGGGAACCTGCACGTACAACCAACTTCTGTGGTGGTTCTCGTCCACGCTAAAATTTAGAACTTCTGGGCTACGCTAAAGGTCTTGAACCCCATAGGTACATTAGCATTTGTAAAGGGGAACTTAAAAAGGTCCTGGTGCCCTAGAACCCACCCCTAGCCATCCTGATTTAGGTCAAGGGCAGTGTGGCTCAGTGGTGGAGAGCTTTAAAAGCTCCCCAGATGATTCCAAAGTGCAGCCTAGATTAGGTCTAGTCTACATGGGTTCTTCAGGCTCTGCCAGCTCCCACAGTCTAATCTGGAAAAGGATTGGGGAAGGGAGGTGCCAATGGAGTCAACCAGTGGAAGGTGAATGAAAGAGAGGGAGAAAGGGAAGGAGAAAGGAAGAGAGGAGGAAGGAGGGAAAGAAGGAGAATGTGGTCAGATAATAGAGGGAGGGAGGGAGAGAGGAAGGAAAGAAGGCAGGGTGGGAGAGAAGGAGGGAGGGAGGAAGGGAAGGGAGGAAGAGTGGTCCACTGGAACCTTTTGAGAACTTTCCAATGCACCAAGCAAAATATTTTTGAAAATTTAGACACCACTACTCTTATTACACAGGGTTAGTGTGCGGTTTGAATCACAAATTGCATGCTAA
Source organism: Craseonycteris thonglongyai (assembly GCA_004027555.1). Taxonomy (NCBI): domain Eukaryota; kingdom Metazoa; phylum Chordata; class Mammalia; order Chiroptera; family Craseonycteridae; genus Craseonycteris; species Craseonycteris thonglongyai. The sequence continues at coordinate 3,455 of PVKE010050809.1, forward strand.
TGGCCTAATTCATAAACCATTGACATTCTTTATGAGTCCTTAGCATTCAGAAATGAAGAATTTGTGTTCAAACTACGATTTGCATTGCAAAACTCAATAATGTAGTTTCTCATATTCATTAATGCCTAAAACCACAACACATAACTTATCCCATTCCAGCTCCCTCCTCAGGACTCTGGGAAAAGAAGTGATTCAGCCAGCAAAGTCAGCACTGCCTTTTTAGGGCCGAGTGTGGAACTGCTCTGAGAACCATCGGGAGAGGAAGCCTTGCCACTTGCTTTTCCTGCAGGAGCCGGCACGGAAGGAGTTCTGCCACAGCAAGATCATAAAGGTAGGAGGATCTCTCCAGCGTGTGTTGATTCAACCTTCCCAATCCCAGGCACCCCACCTGAGACTAAAATTCCTGCTGAAAGGTATATAATCTCCAGTGAAACAGTCAGTGGGAGAGTCTATGACATGGCCAATGTCACATTCACTTCCCTAGGCCGTGGGACAGTAGGAAATATTGTCCATCAGATTTAATGGAAAGGGCTGTAGAATACTCTGTGAACTAGAAATGGAAAATATTCTCTTGGTAGATACATCTCCTTTGAGAGGGAACTTGCCTCATCTATCGGAGGGACCGAGCTGGATCGCCTAGCTAATTTAGCTTTCTGGTACAAGGTAGGCATTGAAATTGTTGAAAGAAAGAAAGGAGAGATAGATTGTTAGTGGAAGAATCAATGGGAATGCTTACCTGGCTCGAGTGCCCCTGAAGAAAAACAATAAAATAAATCTTGAAAGAAAAGAATAAGCCTTTGGGGGTCCCACCTAAGGTTCAGCTTCAGCACTTGGTTTGATACACTTGATGGGAATGTGCTCGTGTACATTTTTTGTTTTGAAATAACGTGGAGTCAACGGGGTCAACCCAGAACCTTTCAGAACCAAAACCTGAGTATCAAGGTAATGACGTTGAAGGGATGCTGGGATACCTCAACAGATTGAGTGCTTGCCTGGCCACCGCAAGGTCCAGGGATCGAATCCCAACCCCAGCGCATGGAGGCCCACGTGCAGAACTGCAGCTCAACTGATGACCGCCAGGATGGTGGCGAAGGTTCTTGCCCCCCCCATATGGGAGGCCCCCAGTTCAGTTCCGTCCCATGGGCTCCACATCCACCTGTGTGGAATGAAACTATGTCAAAAAAACTAAGGATGTACAACTATGCCGACTGCTCTGGGCCCTCCCCATTCTCTCTGTCTCTCGCTCTGTCTCTCTCTGTCTCTCACACACACACTTTCTCTCAAATAATAACATAAAATCTTTAAAAAAGAAAAAAAAAGATAATGGCATTGAACCAGCACAGTTCCTAGAGTCAGAGACCCGCATTTTTATTCTTGTTTGGCCTCCAGCCAGCTGTGTGAACTTGTCCCCATCTTGTCCCCTGTCTGGAACTTGTAAATAGGGTGGTTTGGATGTCACGAACCCTAAAGATTTCCAACATGGAAACCTCTTGGACTTTAAGATCTGACCCTAGGATCATGGCCAAAGTTAAAGAATGGACAGTTCACCTGTGCAAATGGAACGCTGCCTGAAAGCTGGTTATTGGAGCCCCTAGAAGGTCAAAGACCAACGACCTTACAAGAATGTAAAGTGAGCCATTAGGAGGAACCACACATGTCCCGTGTAGGGCTGTTTCCCCAGCATGCAGCACACATCATGCCCACGGACAACACTCAAGAAATCATCACTCATTCATTCAACAGATGTGCTCTGAGCACTAACCATGTGGTGGGCTCCATTCTAGGCAGGAGGGGGACAATGATGAACCACATTAAGTCCCCATCCTTATGAGACAGATAACACACAAGTAAAGCACACGTAAATCAACGAAACAAAAAGTTCAAGTAGCAAGTAGAGCAGGGAAAACAAGGTACGGGATGGAGAGTGGTTGAAATGGCTACTTTAGATTAGGTTCTCAAACACATTCTCTCTGCCATTTGACGGGACATTTCAGTTGAGATCTAGATGATCCCAAAAGCCAACTGTGGGGAGCTATGGAAGTGGAGCATTCTGGGAAGAGAGAGTAGCACATGCAAAGGTCCTGAGGCAGAAACATGCTTTGTGTGTTCACAGAGGAGCAGCAAAGGAGACAGTGGACGGAACACTGTGAGCAAGAAGTGATGAGCTGGTAAGATTATCAGAGGAGTCGTGGGCGTGGATCATGGAGGGCCCTCTGCGCTCATGGTCCGCATTTGGAATTTTATTCTAATTGTACTAGAAAACTAGATTTTTTTAAATTTGATTTTATAGTTTTTGACAGAGACAGAGGGAAACAGGGACAGACAGAGACAGAGAGAAGGGGGAGGGCCCAGAACAGTCTCCATAGTTGCACGTCATCAGTTTTTGACATGGTTTTCATTCCACAGGTGAGCGGGGGCCGTGCAGGGCGGGAACTGGGCTGGGGCCTCCTGCATGGGAGGCACACCCCAGTTCAGCATATGGGTCCACACGGGCTGGGGCCGGGATTTGATCCTCAGTCCCCGGGGCTGCAAAGCAAGCACTTAACCCGCTGAACCATCCTGGCTTCCCTGACTCTGGACTGTTTTAAGCAGGTGAGTGGCATGATCGGGCCCACAGCACTAAGATCTCACCAATGCTTCATGGACCAGGGGGACACCCACCCAGGGGAAGGACAACACTAGGCATTGTGGAAAGCCCTGCTACAGTGATGTGTGACCCCGAAAGCCCCCCTCCCTGCCTGGCAGCTGACACCCCTTTGTGAAGCCTGAAGTTTGTACCTCACTTCGAGATTTCCTCACCTCCCTCCTCCTCCCGACCCTGCAAGCTCCGCAGCCCGGTCATTAGGAGAGTCATTCGTCAGCAAATCTAAAATATTTATTGTGCAGACTCTAAAGGCCAAAGTGTTCCATCATCGAACTCGGGCCAGATGGGGACAAGGCTTCACAGTCCGGTGACTGGGATGAGGACGTGCCGGACAAGAGCGCAGACAATTCATCTATGCCAATAGAACTCTTCAAAGGGGACTGAAGCACCAGAGACACACCAGCCCATAATGACGACGACCATTAAAATGGAATACAATTTGCTTATTGTTAAAAAATGGAATTCCTCGTGTCCTTTATAGCTATCATTTGTCCTACAGGGAAAATGGGAGAGATGGTGAGAGTGGAGGGTAGAGGGCTGCTTGGAGGGTGAATCTTGGGCCAAATTCCTGGTATCTCTAAGGCCGCTGCATTTGTAGAAGGTCCTCTGTCTTGTTCCCATCGCTGTTTTCCCTTTGGGAGGGGACAGGAGCAAATGCTTAGGTGTTTGGTGAGGGTGTTGGGGATAGAGGCGCTGGTGGGCAAGGTGGCAGTTACTTGTTCCTGACCTTGAGCTTCAGGATTCTTGTTTTAAAAATAGTGGTCAGGGGGAAGCCAGGATGACTCATCAGGTTGGAGGCTTGTCTTGCAGCCCCAGGGTCCAAGGATCGAATCCCGGCCCTGGCCCGTGTGTACCCATATGCTGAACTGGGGTATGCCCCCAATTCGGATCTTACCAGGCGAGCTTCCCATGTGGGGGGAGGGGCCCGGCACAGCTCCCACCCTGGGCGTGCTTTCCATGCGGGAGGCCCCCACCCAGTTCCTGCCCTGCACAGCCCCCGCCCACCTGTGTAGACTGAAACCAGGTTGAAAACTGATGACGTGCAACTATGGAGACTGCTCTGGGCCCTCCCCCTTCTCCCTGTCCCTCTCTCTCTCTCTCTCTCTCTCTCTCTCTCTCTCTCTCTCTCTCTCTCTTTCTCTCTCTCTTTCAAAAACAACAACAAAAATTTTTTTAATTTTTTTAAATGGAGGTAAGAAGAAAATCGATGTCATACATTATGGTGAGGATTGTTTGGCACATGGTCAACACTGGATTCAGAAGACCATTGTCTTCACCGTCATTGTTATGACTGCATTGTTATGGTTGTACTGCTAGATCCTGGCTGTGGGGCTTTCGCAAATCTCCCAACCTTCCCACAAAGTGGAGTTACTATTTTTTTTTAAGATTTTGTTTTATTGTTTTCATAGAGACAGAGAGAGACAGAGAGAAGGGGGAGGGCCCAGAGCAGTCTTCACAGCCCTATGCCATCAGTTTTTTTGACATGGTTTTGTTCCACACAGATGGGTGGGGGCAGTGCAGGGTGGGAACCAGGCTGGGGGCCTCCTGCATGGGAGGCATGCCCCCTTGAGCCAGGGGTTGAACCAGAGGGAGTAAGAACTGAACTGGGGGTCTCCCGCATGAGAAGCACACCTCAGCTCAGCGCATGGGTCCACCCAGGCCAGGGCCAGGATTCGATCGTTGATGCCCAGGGCTGCAAAGCCAGCACTTAACCCGCTGAGCTATCCCGGCTTCCCCACAAGGTGCAGTTACGATGGTCTCTTCTCTGTTGGGTTCTTGGGATGATTAGACAAGGGAGCGTGTGCCCAGCACTTAGGAGCGTGTAAGTCCAGCAGACAGCTGTTCCATGGTCATCACCACCTCCATCTTCAGTGAGTGGCCTCATCCTCAGCTCAGGCTGTCTTGGGACTGGGGTTCATGCTAAGATGTTGCAGGGGGAGGCTGTTGTTGGAGGAAGACAGGACAGTAGGAAGTCTCACCATCTAGGTGTCTGCCCTGCCTCATCCTTGAGCTTCTCAATGTCTCAGTGTTCCCAGTCACTAAATCGGGGATCATATTGGACCCACCACTGTGCTCAACCGGTAAATCAGGGGTCAATCAGTAAATCAGGGGTCAATCAGTAAATCAGGGATCAATCAGTAAATCAGGGATCAATGCATCTGTACTCTTCATTAGCTTTGTTTTTAAATAAAATGCAAGAATAGATACTAACCACTAAGAAGTGTTCAAAAGCTCTGTATACATATAAGGTGTGGGTGGCTATTGTTTACTAAATAGGGAGGACGTTTTTTATTATTATTTTGATTACTCCAGCCCTGAGATATCAGATAAATCAGAGGAATGTCAAGCCAGAGTGAAACATGGGTTTCAGGAACCAAAGTACAGAGCTCATTGGGTTGGTTTTTTTTTTTCCTTTTTGCCATCTTTGCTGAAAGACATTTGAAGGGAAGTTAATAATTGAAACGTAATGAATAATTGCAGTTTGGGGTCCATAGCACAATCATAATTGCCAGTTTATTACTTTTTTAATATATTGGGCGAGTATTCATAATATTGAAATAATGCAAGAAGATCATGGGAAATAAATGAAATATATCATTTGTCAAGGAAAAGGGATTTCCAAACTGTAGGCACCGCTCTTAAGAGCTGTGTGACGAATGTGACATTGCACCAGGTCTCTCATCATCAGAACATCCCCTGCAAATCGGGGTTCCTGCAGAATTCTCACCAGGTCAAATAAAGGTTAAAGTAGACAGCCTGCCATCTTTAATGTGCTTTTTTGGAGGGGGGGGGAGGCGGGAAGGGGGTGGAACATGATGCTGAAGAGCATCCCAGAGCTAGGAATAATAATACCCAGGTTTTAGTCCTGGCTCTTGGGTTTGACCTTGGACAAATCCCTTCCCCTCTCAAGACCTCATGGTCCCCACTGCAGAATGAAAGGCAAAATCATGGAAATAGGATGAAGGGCTTGGAATAGATTCCGAATCTCAACTCTTTCATTTCTAAGAACCTCTTGTGTTATTTCTCTCCCCCGGGGACTGCATGTTTGGAAAGCACTTCATATAATAATTTGAATATAACTAAATTCTCTACTCCTTGTCCTGTCCTCCAGGAAGAGTATGGAGACTCAACATCACCATCTGTGAAGCAAGAGGCTGATTTGGGCAAAGGCTTCAACTCTGGTATTTCAACGTTGGGGAACCTCAGTCGGCTAGCAATGGAGAGGGTCACAATTAATTTATTGCTGAAATGAACTAAACAGATGGCGTCTACAAATGAGGCTCCGAAACAAATTAGGGGGGCTCAAAGTTCCCTCTGACACAGTCAGTCTTGCTTCTTTTTTTCCACTCTCTTTTTTATTGTTTGAGAGAAGGAGAGAGAGAAGGGGGAGGGCCCAGAGCAGTCTCCATAGTTGTACATCATGAGTTGTGACACACTTTCAATTCCACACAGGTGGATGTGGGCCACGCAGGGCGGGAACCAAAATGGGGGCCCCACATGGGAGGCGAGAACCTTTGCCGACATCCCAATGGTGACCAGCTGCTCCGCAGTTCAGTGTATGAGTTTGCGTGGGCCGGGGCTGGGACTCGATCCCCAGACCTCGTGGTTGCAAGACAAGTGCTCAACCTGCTGAGCTATCCTGGTGTCCCCTGATCCTTGCTTCTTCATGTTCCTTCAATATGCTGCCACGTCTACGGCACTTACAATATGGTGGGCACTGAGCTAAGGAAGTGAGTGACAGGAAAGAGGGAGCTTGCCTTTGAGGTTCTGAGCATCACCCCCCATTCGTGGCCTCTCAGTGGGTCTGGAGGGCAGAGCATCGAGCCAAAGAGCATTATCCTTCAGGTTTCAGACCTCATGGAGTTGGCCTTGGATTAGGACTCACTTGGGACCTATTGCCCTTCCAAATTTCCCAGTTCTCCCTTGTGGAGTGGAACGTCTGTCTTCCCTGCATCTCATTTTGTATTCCGGAAGCACACAGCTTGTCTGGTGTCACCGGTCACAGCTGGAGGTAAATTTCCTCAGGATGAGTCGTGCTGGGAGCCTCACCCATTCCTGATTCGGACGATACTACATTCAGATGACACGTGGGATTTTAGACTTCAGAGTGAATGGTGGAACAAGTTCAGATCTGGGGGCTGTTGAGATGTGATGAGTGTGTTTTGCATGTGAGAGGACATGGATTTGGGGGTCCCGGGGGCAGGATGCTGAGTGTACATGTCACCCTAAATTCGTAGGTTGAAAGCCTAACCCCAATAGGATGGCATTAGGAGGTGTGGCCTTTGGGAGGTGATTAGGTCAGGAGGGTGGAGCCCTCATGGGTGGGATTAATGCCGTGATAAAAGAGGCCCCAATAAAGTTCCCTTGGGGAAGCCGGGATGGCTCAGCTGGTTAGGCGCTCGCTTTGCAGCCCCAGGGACCAGGGATTGAGTCCCGACCCTGGCCCGTGCAGACCCATATGCTGAACTAGGGTGTGCTTCCCATATGGGAGGCCCCCCAGTTGGGCCCCTGGCTCAAGGGTGCATGCCTCCCATGCAGGAGGCCCCCAGCCCAGTTCCCACCCTGTGCAGCCCCGCCCACCTGTGTGGAATGAAACCGTGTTGAAAACTGATGACATGCAACTATGGAGATTGCTCTGGGCCCTCCCCCTTCTCTCTGTCTCTCTCTGTCTCTGTCAAAAACAATAAAATAAATCTTAAAAAAAAAAAAGTTCTCCTGCCCCTTCTGCAATACGAG